>JBCNYG010000021.1:43138082-43150023 GCA_039654305.1 Porochilus rendahli | reverse complement strand
TATTAGCAACTTCCTGTCCACAGTTTTTTACAGATTATTGTGGAATTTTAATGATGGCTAGGTTATTACCCAAGAATTTTCCTTTTAAATTTTGGTAAGATTCAAACAAACAAACAAACAAACAAACAAACAAACAAACAAACAAACAAACAAATAAATAAATATATAAAAGCCACACATTTCTTAGAATGAGTGAAATGGGAAAAAAAAATCCAATCTCGATCAAAACACATTTGAGTTCAATTAACTTTTCTCTCACTCACTCATTTTCCAAACCACTTAATGCTATTAAGGTCATGGGAAATAGAATAAAAAACAAAAAAACCCCTCTGAAACTCCTTTTCTCCTTTAATATCAGGAATTGACAGTGAATCGTTCACTCACGTTAATGTGGCCACAAGCTACTACATGATAAAGAGATCATAAACCGAGGCATTTAAAAACATTCCGAGCACACATTAGGTAGAAAGTTACAGTCAGTTTTCAAAGCTGATGTGTTGGAAGCAGGAAAAATGAGCAAATATAAGGATCTGAGTGACTTTAACAAATGCCACA
Organism: Porochilus rendahli; assembly: GCA_039654305.1. Classification (NCBI taxonomy): domain Eukaryota; kingdom Metazoa; phylum Chordata; class Actinopteri; order Siluriformes; family Plotosidae; genus Porochilus; species Porochilus rendahli. Next base: position 43,149,468 of record JBCNYG010000021.1, on the reverse strand, counting down.
TCGTTATATTTAAACAGTAAGTCTGCGGTGTTACTGCTATTAAGTGGTAAGTACCTAGATAAAATGTTCCAAGGAAGGAAAACCAGTGAACTGGCGAAAGTGTCACTGGTGCCCAATGCTCATTAACGCACGAGGGGAGCAAAGGCTAGTATGTCTGGTCAGATCCCAAAGGAGAGCTACTGTAGCACAAAGCTGGCTATGATACAAAACACACAGTGCACTACAGCTTGCTGGGTTTAGGGCTGCCTAGTTGCGGACCACTCAGTATGTGTTAATGTTATGCATGATCGGTGTATAGGGATGGGCATTGCTTGGCACTTGGGTTTTTTTTTTGTCTACTTTCGATGTCCACAATGTGAATTTCAGCATGATATTTCTACTATGGTTACATAAAACTGTCAGAAACTTTCCTGTTGCCCCTAGACGGCTCCTACACCAGTGTTTGAGTAGCATGCAACTTAAAGCTGTGGTTACTCACTACTCTGAATATGAACCTCTGACAAATTTAGTGCACTTAGAAATCTTGAAAAGTACATTTCCCAAAAATATTCAGGGTTAAACGTTAATTTTTTTTCTTCTTTAAAATCTGTTGACAATTATACAACATGCCTATGTTAAATAAAGCCCCATCTGTTCAATCGGACTCTGCAAGAGGACGGATCCAAGAAAAATGACATCTATTCATTTCGCCAAATCAAGGCTGCAGCCTCCTAAATCCTTACAACGTAATAAATTGGGTGAGAGATTTCAAGGTGTAAAGTCAACTATTCACTGTTGAAATAATGCTGTTCTTACAGATACAGCACATTATTTTCAAGCCAACATTGCTCAGAAACAGAAAAAAAAAAGCGAAAAGCTGCCAGATTCAGGAAAATGGGCACTCTCCTTCACCGTGTCTCAGATATTTTGGCAGCAGTGCGTCCCAAACGTTGAGTATACTCATCAATTTTTCATTCTGTGTGTTCCAGTGAACTGACATAAAACTGTCTTTTAAAAGACATTTACACCAATTTATCAACCCCAGAGTGTGTGCTGGCGAAGGCATGCATATCCTGAGGGATCTAAAGCAAACCAATAGACTGGGTGCAAAAGAAAGCCCCCCCCCCTTGGCTGTCCAAATGTACCTGATATTTATCCTGGCAGCTATAACCATATGCTGCCGTGCCTGACGTGATGCCCCTTCTCGGCCACTGTTTTTCAGTGCAAAGCAGGTAGCGCCAGGGTAAACACATGAGCTCAGGCCTCGCAGGGCCCGACACAGCCCGCGGGCCAGGGTAAACACACACAACGCTCCTAATAACGAGACGATCCCACCAGACAGAGGAGAAGCCAGTGCAGTGGGCTGGAGACCTGTCATCACATAGTAACCACCGAACTATGATAGAGATTCTCAGGCTGAGAAAAACAGACGCACAGGGAAGGAGAAAAGCTAGTGAAAGAGTACAGTAGCTACGATTGTACATGAGACATCTGCGAACGGTAGTCTTCCCAAAGAAGGAAAAACAAAAAAACCCAAACAAACAAAAAAAATCACAGACATGCAATGCTTCTGAAAACCTGAACTTCGAACAATCCCTTCTCTTCAAGGTGGGCTGGAGGAGGGTAGAGCATCCATTTCAACACTGCATTTTCCTACATGCAGTCCAGACATGTACTGCTGGTTGCCTTTGGCAAGGAGGTTATGTTTCCGGTTAGGTTGGAGTGATTGACAGCAGGATAATGTGAAAACTTATGCGCAGATTTTCATGAGATTTCTCCCCAAGGTGGAGCTCTGGACAAGGACGACTCCATTCGATTTTTGGAAATGATTGGCAAACATTCCTGAATTCCATCTGGATTGTTGCACTTTGTTAGCCCTAGTCCAGGGTGGTAGTAGTCTTAGGTGGTAGCCACCTAATTAGGATTAAGAGGTTTAAAGAATAAATGAAGATTTTGATTCCTCTGTAAAATTTTGCAGTTCATTTGGGGGATTCCTGGACTTGGTGTAGGTTTGCGATCTCTGACTGTCCCTCTTCGTCATGACTCTGTACTATATTTTAAAATAAATTAAGAAAGAAAGACGGACTTGGCAGGTACCGCAGTCCTGGATGCTGGTGCTTATTTTGGGAATGAAATCTTTATAATTTGGATTTATAACAATGGTGACATTACATTCCTTCCGAATAGACTGTCGTTCCAAATCTGTTGAGTTAAAAGGAAAAAGAGCGAGAGCGTTCCAAAAATAGGAGTAATTTAACTCAGTATAAATTAGGGAACATTTCATGCCGTGGCCAGCGATTTCAGTTTAATGCGGTAGGACAGCTAAGACATTTAAAAGTTAAACGCTGGATTAAACCTCACGTGTGTCGGACGGAGAAACAGGTGCATCCTCCTTCGACAGGCCTACACGGTCAGTCAGGTCAACTAAGGGCAAGGATTAATTATTCCCAGGCTTACAATGTCTCCTGTCGTTCCACTACCTCATTGGTCCACACAGACTGGAATATTGAGGCGAACTGAATGGCTGACTGTCGTGTCACTCTGTGTTCACCTACGATGCGTTTCTTCCGTCTGAAACATTAACACTAATACTGTCGTGCAGCAAGTTCACAATGACACAAATAGACCAAAATACAAAAATAACACGTCACGTGACACGGGAAGCCAGCAACACCACATCCTTCACTGACATGCCGAAATTCTGGTCTGTGTTAGTGATTCAGAATGTTAATGGATTATATTCGGAGCCATCTGCAGCCACTCAAGCACATGTTAGTGAAAGCGATTAGTGGGGCCTTACTGAACAAATTAGTTCCTTGCCTTGTCCCCTGACTGCTGCTGCCTGCTGTTGTACCTGCCGGAGAGAGAGAGAGAGAGACAGAGAGAGAGAAACATGGAGAGGGAGAGAATAAGAGACATATATTTACTTACATTACTCACACAGAGTATTCTGTAAAAATCGGTTAGGAACTCAAGGAACATTTTGCCAGCCGTGCTGTCTTTTTCCATAACCTTCCGATTCCAGCATCATGACGAAAATTGCCAATGAGTCTCTATTTAATGTCCTGTAGTTCCTAAGCATCCTGGAAACCTTGGAACGTTTTCTTAGTCCGCTTGTCTCTCACTGTTAGTTCCATCGTTTCTGTTTCACTGTAATGCCTTTCATCAAGGAAATGTAATGTAACCAACATTCGTTTTACTTCTATTATACCATTCTTACAAAAGACGTACGAAGCTCTAGCTGGTCTTGGTCCCCAGTACCTGAGCCAACTTCATGATCAACCACACCTACTTGGATCGAAAGGTGCAGGCTATTTGTTGGTACCTTGAATAGTAAAGCTTACAGCACGAGGCAGAGCTTTCTCTGTGGATCAGCCTTGCACTTAATGTTAAGTCTAGGCTAAAAAGCTAGATCTCATTAGTCAAGTCATTTGTTAATTGCTTTTTAATAGCTAAAAGAGCAGGTCTGCAAAGCTCACGGGCATGGAGTGTTGTGGCAAACTGTGACGCCTGGACGCTGTCTAATAAACAGATCTAAATATGGTGATATACCGCACATCGTGATAACGATGCCTAGCATCATAATATTCACCTTCTTTATTGACCCCAAGGCATCCTTTGAGCTCCTGTAGAGAAATGGCCTTGTCCTTGTTCAGGTCACAGTAATCAGTGAACTTGCGAGCACATTTCTTGGGCTTGGCTTTCTTTTTCACGTAACGTTTAAAAGGCTTTATCTCCTTTTTGCTGATATCTTGGCTGCCGTTGTTGTCCAGCTGAAAGAAGTACCACTGCACCACCCGCTCCTCCAGAGTGTGGCTTGGGTCAGGCTCTGCAAATCTGCAGAAGATTGGTGCTGGGTAAGAGAGAGGCATGCCACGCATTGACCTAATACTCATTCCAGCTGTTGTCCAGCTGTGTGACATAAACCACTCGGAAATCACACCAAATACTTTTTTCTAGAAAACACCACAAAATGTTGAGGAAAAATAACACGGACTATTTCACTAACATGTATCGTGTATAAGAATAAATTGTGTTTTAAAATAAAATGAATGTAGCAGAACGCTACTAGAAAACTCGATCCTTAAAAAACTTAAAGGAAAATTCTGCGTAAGAACACATTTAATATGTATGTATGGATGTGTTTAGCTGGTTTGGGGTCAATTTTTAATATGGCACTCTATTGGTGTCATAAAATTGCATTTAATAGGAGAAAAAATGGATTTATCTGGGGGTTTTAGATTAATTTAGGAATTCTTGGGATTCTTCTGCCTCTATGAACACAAACACTGTTTTTATAAATGCTTGTTCAAAGTTTCACCAAAGGAACAAATGAATTTTAAAAATATTTTAACAAATGATTTTCAAATACTACGATATTTTTAGCTGCATTTCTAAATATATTTTATATTTCCAAGATTTAATAATGCTAATAATAATAATAATAAAAATGTCTTACCTCCCACCACCAGAGGGAGTTGGTGAGTTAATGGCATTTACCATGTCTGTTGTTAGGGCATCCAACAAGCTGGTTATAAATTCAGCTTTCTTTGGACATCCTGTCACATTTAAACAAAAATATATACATGACCACAAGCTCACACAACCACAAAACGGAGAATATTTTAAAAATCTTTTTTAATTGCTGACAAAGTGCTTAACATTTGCACCTGCACGCACCTGAATTGCAAGATGACAATTTTCACCCAGCACCCAGTCAACTTTTACTGCATATTACCGAACACTTCAAACTGCTGCAGATGTTGAGCCTTAACAACAGGTGCTCACACCCTAATTGTGTCTCTAACTGAGCGACATCAAACAGGAGTGCATAGTAAACGAATCTAGTTTTACATTTCCATTCTGGTCTCTCCCTCTTTCGTTTTCTCTCACACTCCCTCTGACCTTCTTATGCACCACTCCTTCTGTTCCTCCGGGGCAGTGTGTGGGAGTTTGGGGTCTGGTTGCATGCAGGTGAATCCAATTACTGGACGAGAGCCGTGACGCACCACTTCCCTGCCCCGACACCTCTCCAGATGGGTGTTAAATTAGGCCATATCCAATATGAAACTGAATCGAGACGTTTCAAAGTCTAGTTTTCATTGGATACCTGTTTTTTATTTAACTTTTATAGATGTAGAAAAGTCATATTTTTACAAATAAGGATGCAACATTTTTTTTTAAAGAGTGACAGGTCACTTAGCTAGAGTACATAAAAATAATTTAACTTATTCCTGCCAGGGCAACAACAGCCTAGTTAACCCATACCCCCCCTTCCCCCCCTTTAATGCAGCCCCTTCTCCACCACTCCAACCAGCCATAAACCATGGCACACATCTGCTGCACAGCCAGGAGCCATGTTTTACTCTGTAAATGTACCAGATGGGAATTAAAGAGCAGTTATAATGAAACATTAAATGAAGGGGAGAAAGTAGATCAACCAAACTAAAGGAACAGAAACCAGTGAAAAGACCCAGGACCCTTGTGAAAGCTTCCCGCTTGAAAGCGAGACCACCTTGAGGTGGCGACACGTGGGACTTAGAGTCCCATAACTGTTTCCCAAATGATGTGAGGAAGCACAAACAGACACCGAGTACTTAAAAGCTTGCAGTGATGAAGTGAGAATATTGTCTCTGCTTTACACCGTGGGTTACCAGGCAGCCGTTTGAGAGAAAACGTCTCACTGTTTTCTCACCATTCAGATCTCTGTCTCTGAACGGATCCTCTATATCGGACACGGACGAACGGACTGGACACTCTGGCTTTTTATATCTAAGAGAAAGCAGACAGTGAGAGAGAAAGAGAGGGAGAGAGATTTTTTTTCTTTACTAATTGAGACACAATGTCAGTGAAATCCGGGAAATCAGGGGAGTGGAAACAGCCACAAGAGCCAAGACACAAAAAAACCTGTAAGATTTGGGGAAAACATCTATTGTCTCACCAACTGAAGTAATGAGTCAAGGACAGTTTTAAACAAAAAACATAAACCCAGTGACTAACCTTGTGCTTGGGATGATTTGTGCAGTTATGCATAACATGCTATTCTTTAACTTTGCCACTGTGAGGAACTGAAATAAATATACACATACATGTACAATGCAAAATAAACTCAAAAACAAACAAAAAAAACACAAAACAAAACAAAAAAAACACAAAATTAAAAAAAAAATTAATAAACAGATGCATTTCTATTCTAGTCGGGCTCTTTTATTGATTTTTTTGGGAAAAAAAAAAGAAGTTACTGAATCATGTGCATTTCATTTCACTGACTGTTCCGTGTAGGATTGTTGTTGTTGTTGTTTTTGTAATACCAAAAATACTCAGTGGTCTGAAAACCTGTGTTTTAAGCATGAGAGTACACCCTGTGTCACATTTTGGGTAATGAGAGAGCTACCGTGCAGAAATTCCATCCGGCATTTAAAAAATTAACAGAAGAATGAAGGAGAAAAGGGCCTGAAAAAAAAAATTCTTTAAAATTTAAATAAAGAGATGCATTTCTATTCTAGTCAGGCTCTTTTATTGATTTTTTTGGAAAATAAAAAAAAAAGAAGTTACTGGATCATATGCATTTAATTTCACTGACTGTTCCGTGTAGGATTGTTGTTGTTGTTGTTGTTTTTGTAATACCAAAAATACTCAGTGGTCTGAAAACGAGACTATAAACTAAAAAATTAAACTGAAGAATGAAGGAGGAAAGGGCCTGAACTCAGATTGATGCTGCAAGATCAAATATAAGCAGCCATTCAAACCAATAAATATACAATGAAAAGGAACAAGCCCTGCGATGGTCTGGTGAGCTGTCCAGGGTGTATCCCGCCCTTGCCCAGAGTCGGCTGAGATGGAGCCAGCCTCCCCGCGACCCAAATTAGGAATAAGCGGTTCAGAAAATGAAGGAATGAAAAGGAACAACAAAATAATACAAGAGCAATATGTACTTAGTTTAGCCAGGATAAAGTCAGTGAAACTACATCAATATTTACCTGGAACGAGTTGCATTTATTTTGATTTAGGATTATACAGCTGATTATGATCATTTCCGATGTGGTGCAAAGATTAAGATTACCAGAGAATAGTTCGTACCTCAGGAGTGATCAGAATTGTTTTCAAGAAGGCGCGTCTAAAGATAGGTTTTAAAGGCATCTATACCCATTCGTTTAACATAAGGATTTCCCATAAAGGCCAATAAATAAATAAATAAATAAATAATTTATAAAAAGAGGACTACCATGAGGGTCCTGGGTTTGAGTCCCAGGCTCAACGAGGATGCTTCCGTGTGGAGTTTGCATGTTCTCCCCGTTTTGTGTGGGATTCCACAGTTTTGTTCACATGCACATTAGGCTAAATTAATATTCTCAATTGGCCCTAGGTGTGAATGTGAATGGTTATGTGGGTGTGCTGGTACTGTGACGGACCCGCCTTTGCCCAGAGTCGGCTAGGATGGGCTCCTGCCTCCCTAATAAATAATAAAGCTGTTCAAATGAATGAATGAGTGTAAACACAGATTACATCTTATGCTTGCTGTCAAATGCATTAAAATGCTTATACATTTATTATAAATTAAAAACAAACAGCACGATTATTGTGATCAATAAAAGGAAGAATAAGCTAGTACCCATCTACTACACACAGAGCCCTCTTTTATTAATTATTCAATAATAATAATAATTATAATAATAATAATAACAATATTAATAATAATAATAATAATAATATTAATAATAATAATAAAAAAAACAAACTATTTATTTCTAAGATTATGCATTTGAATTTTTTTGCTCCCTGAGATATGAAATGTCTGCTCCAATATCCTCTGTCTGGGAAATGAAAACAAGAAAAAAAGAGTCCTATTTATGAACTTTAAAATAATGGTAGTATGAATCCATGGATAATATCACTTTCAGGAATGTTCTATTGATCTGAAATGTTGTTCTATTAAAAAAAATTTTTTAACACTTTTCATTCTACTAGCCTGACACTATGGACTTAATACTGCTTTTCATAGAAGAAAAAGGTCATAATAAAAAAAAAGTGAGACATGCCTCTGCTTTGCTCAGATTCCTCAAGTACACCGCCCGCGCCCCCAAAAAAAACAACAACAAAGAAACAAACAAAAACCCCCCGCCCCAAAAATTATACTTTTCTAAAAAGGTTTTTGTTAGTTTTAAAAAAAACTTATTATGCAAAAAGTAAAGTCATTCTTTAATAAAAATAAAAATGATGCAATGTTTAAATGCTGTTACTTAAACTTTATGTCCTGTATTTACCTGATTGCGGTACTGGGTATGGGTCGTCCTGTGTCTACCAGTACACACCAGCAGTATCCAGTGGACTGGTGACACTGCACAGGCTTGTACAGGCCCAGAGGCTCACAATCTGGAACAAAGATGCCCTCTCTCGGGTTCTGCCGAGCCCCATTGAGTAAATTCTGCCTTTCTTGGTCACAAGATGGAACATTCACTAGAATCATGAAATACACAATCAAAACACCTCAGAGAAACATCAGTACCGTCACTGTCGCATGGCCGTTTAATGACAGAATAATGGAAAACGGGAAGAGGTACAAATCACCTTAATGACTATGACGAAATGGTGTGAAATGTTATTAAATCACAGAACAAAGTAGTAGATGCAAACATATATAGTACATTAGTACTATAAAAAAAAAAACAGAATATAAAACTCAGCATACTGTGCAGTAGATTCTAGGCACAGTTGTACTATACTGTATACTATCCATTCTAATAACGTATTTAAACACATTCAAAATTTAGGATATTTTAACATAGCTTCTCCACTGATGAGTGTTCAGCTAACCAGCAAGATCCATGCTAGCCTGCTTGCACCGTGCAAAATGGCTTTCCACGACTAGCCGTTGGCTAACGCCTCGCAAGTTATGATCATTCATATCTGATCAGAGGTCGTGGAAAATCTGATAAATATATATGACTGAAAATGTGTTTCGCTAAAAGTTGATCAAAAATAAACAAATAGAAAAATAATATACTTGGCTATTCATTAAAAAACAAACAAACAAACAAAAACCAGCCAATTTTGAATATCTGTTAATGGGAAAAGTTTGTAACCTCTAAAATTAATCATTCCCTTTAAGTTAAAATCATATTCAGGTGTTTTTATTCATGCTGCACGGTGGAATAGTGGTTATCATGTTCGTCTCACAGCAAGAAGATCAATTCCTGGGCTCAGCGAGGATGTCTCTCTGGAGTTGGAGTTCCCACCCGTGCTTGCGTGGGTTTCCTCGGTGTATTCAGGTCTCCTCGCATGTTCCAAAGACATGTATATTAGTTTAACTGGCTGTTCCAAATTTTCTCTAGGTGTGAGTGGGTTGGCTGAAATAGGGTCCAGCCTCCCCGCAACCGTAGTGGGATAAAGCGGTTCAGAATGAATGAATGAATGAATGTTTTGGATGACAGTCACTTGGATGACAATCAGGTGTGAAAAGACACCAAAACCATCTCTGGATTCCACCCAACCACAACCAGGCAGATGGAGGAATTTAAGATGATTGCTACCCTCTCCGGGAGTGGTTCACCAACCATTATCGTTCCAAGAGTACAGATTAATAGTCTATGTGGTCTCTTCAAAACTCCTGATGTTTTAGGTCAAATTTCGGTGGAATTATTAATAATGAGGTTCAAGTAGTTTGTAGTAGTAGTAGTCTCCATACACTGAAAAAATTGTAAGCGGAAGATGAAATCCAGTGTTGATGCAAGGCAGCGGATGAAGAGTGAAAGTGCTTCTTTAAATTAGCAAAATAATTAGAAAAATAGTAAATAATCTCAAGATATTCTCTCATTCCTGACCTTTCTCCAAGGCCAGAAACTTCACACACACACACACACACACACACACACACACACACACACACACACACACACACACACACACACAGTATATGGACAAGAGTTTATGGACACTTGACCATCAGACCCATAAGTATTTTTTTCTCAAAGTTGAAAGCACACAATTGTACAGAATGCCTTCATCTGCTGTTGGGTTATAATTTCCCTTCATCAGATCTAAGAGGCTCAAACCTGTTCTAGTATGACCGACCCCCTGCACACACACTGAGCTCTATGAAGATATGCCTTGCCAAGGTTGGAGTGGGAAAGAGCACTGACCTCAACCCCACTGAACATATTTGGGATTAACTAGAATGACAACTGCCCCAGGTGTACCTGGCTGACGTCAGTGCCTGACCTTAATAATGCTCTTGTGGATGAATGATCAAAAATGCCTACAGCCCACACTCCAAAACCGCGACGACAGCCTTCCCAGAAAAAATACAATTATTATATCTCATTATAACAACATAAAATGAAACCTGGAATGTCAATAACCTTTTGTCCATAAAGTGTATACATACTGTATATATGCTTCCAATGGTAGTTTACTTTCCTTGTAGACTAAAAAAAAAAATAATTAGGCAGTAGCTGCGAGTGCCAATGCCGTATGTATGAAGTATTTGTATTAATGTAAAGTTTAGATTGCTTTTCAGTGTTATCACAATATACAGTACAACTGAGCAGCCAATCCCACTGCTTTATTTACATTATGGCTACTTTCATTTTTGCTTGAATTTTATTGAAAAAAAAAAGTACATGTTTAACATATGCTCTCAGAAACCGGGTAAAGTTGTATTCTATTACCCCAAAGTACAGTCTACACTACTTTACTCATTTTCCTGAGACATTGTAAATAGCCAGTGTTCATCCTTCAGAATTTATTTTTTATAATATAAATAAATATATGATATTAAATATTACATTATTACTGCACTCTGTGTAGTAGTGACATTTTATACCAAAGTGCAGTTATTGAGATTGAGAGCTGATCCCAAGGTCGGGCGGGGGGTTAAAGTCCCACTATCAACGGGTTGTCACTGCTGTCCTCCCAGTGCAACTAACTGGGTTATCAAAGGCCGGCCATGTCTCTCACACTATGTGATGCATGTTATCTGATTGGCCGGAAGTTGTTGATTTATTTTCCATAAAAGCAGCTCTGAAAAGAGTGAGTTCTGACTGGCGTATTTAAGTATTGAGATGCATTTAAATATGCTCCTTTTAATATGTTAACATTTCTATAATAACAGCTTATTTCCAGGGACTTGAATGCAGAATGCACCATTTAAGCTAATGCTAATAATAACGGGATTCATAATGTGTTATTTAATAAAGAAATTGTTTAACTGTTGATGGTAACGTTTGTGTACATTTATTTAACATTATGAAAGAAATCTGAGGTGTCAGCACTTTGTAAGGATCAGTTAATTTTCCACCGCTTTCATGATCCAGATCATTCAACAGTAAAAGTTCATTCATTCATTCATTCATTTTCTGAACCGCTTATTCCTAATTAGGGTCGCGGAGAGGCTGGCGCCCATCTCAGC
>JBCNYG010000021.1:43111933-43124970 GCA_039654305.1 Porochilus rendahli | reverse complement strand
TTGTCCAGGGTGTACCCCGCCCTCGCCCAGAGTCGGCTGAGATGGGCGCCAGCCTCCCCTCGACCCTAATCAGAAATAAGCGGTTCAGAAATGAAATGAATGAATGTTTCCCCATGTAGCCTATACTAAAACAAGTATTCGCCTTAGGCTCGGTGCATATGATTAAATTGACTCCGCAGCAATCCGTCTTGAGGACAATTTAGCGATATCCACCTCCGTGAATAACTGCTGTATAGGAGTCTACACGGTGCCTCTAATTTCTCTCACAGAATTAAACCAAAGACGGTTTCAGGAATTTACATTTCATAAGAGTGTACAGTCAGGGGAAAAACAGTGACATGTCTAGACCCTGACATAGCTGTGATATTAAATAGAAAATAAAATTTAATGACATGTAAAAAAAGAGATTTGTTCAGGATTTATTGTCATGCATGACACTGAAATGAATTAGCTGTTGATCACTGTATAGTACCATAAATTTCACTTAAAATATTCTCTTAATATACTTTATTACCACATAGACAGACAACAAAAACAAGGAAAATTTTGAAAATAATGCAGAGATTTCACAGGGGCATTTTGTCATAAAGAATCTGGACATGTCGCAAAAATAAATAAAAAAAATCAGTCACAGGCAGGTACAGAGTTTACAATTATGGACAAGTCAGCGGACAGGAATCAAGTAAAGGTGCATGCACATACTGAAGTTGGCATGCATAAATCCATCACAACGACACCGATTCCGACGAGACGGAGAAATGACTGAGTACAACGAAGCTGAGTAGAATTTACTACCTGTCGGTCCACTCGTCCCAGCATGAGTTCCCTTATAGTCATGGAAGTTCCCTGAAAATGTGTTTGAGATATTTGACTTTTGTCATGATTCATCGTTATAATATTTTTATGCATGTGTTTTTAATTTGTTATATGTTTTCATTATCTGAATATATCCAAGGCCCTTTTGGCTGAAACAAACAAACAAATTGAATGGAAGCTAACATTTTTGTGGTTATTAAAACCAGAATGCTATCCTAGGAGTTTCTGCATATACTGTATATAAAAAGCAACCAGCCATAACATTAGTACCACCTGACAGGTCTGCACCTAGGCAGCCCCATATGCAGTCTGTGTTCAGAGCCGACATTAACGGTATCAGCAGCTTGTGCTACCAGATGTACTAGCCTTTGCTTCCCACATGGATCAATGAGCACTGGGCATCCATGACACTGACTGGTGTAGTGAGTTACATTAATTATCTTGTTAGAGCGGCATCTGCTAGGGCATGGGATGCATTAAGAAGAAAATTGATGTGTTGGAAGCAGGAAAAATGAGCAAACATAAAAATCAAGGACCACTTTGTGATGAAAAACGACTGGGTCTGATAATCTCCAAAATGCTAATAGGTTTGAATCGATCCAACATAAGAACGACTGTAGCACAGACTCCTGATATCGTTAATACGGGCTATGATACGAAGGGGTCAGAACACACAGGGCATTGCAGTGCTTGTAGTATATGGAGCTGCCTTGCCGTAGACAATTCAGGTGGTGTTAAAGTTATCGTTGATTGGTGTATAGCTGAAGGCATCTTTACAAAAAACTCATAAAATTATTGGATCTTACGCAGGACAGCACGGCTACAGGTAGAGACCATTAGCACTAACATATAAGGGGAAAAAAAATGTAAAAAATACATACCAGGCCTGCCATCTTCAAAGATGTCTGAATATAAATTTTACTGTAAAAGTGTCCACAAGATCTGTGGTACACTTTGACTTGCAATCGTAATAGGTGAGATAATAAACAATGTGAAATGGCCTGGAGAATTTATAGAAGCCTGAATAAGCGTGAGATATCTCTTAACTACGCAGTATAAAAACACATGGAGGGTAAAAAGAAGAAAGGGGCTAGACTAGAAACAGGTGCTCTGGTTATACTGCAAACTGATTCTGGCAAACCTCCAGGGAGTTATCTTTAGCGGGAAAATTACAGCTATTACAGTAAAGTATTCCCATTCACTTTCAGTTCCCCTCCACTCCAAACAACATCTTCCTTGGAAAGCAATTGCATGTTTTCGTTGTTTTGTTTTGGGTTTTTTTTTTTCTTTTTTAAATGGCGGTATGGTCTTGTGGAGAAATGCTGTGGAAAGAATCAGTGAGATGCAGAGGAGAGAGAAAGGTCAAAAAACATTGCTAAGACATCCATCAAGTGTGGACGTAGTGCACAAACAGAGGATGTCTAAAATAAACACAGTCGAAGCTGAAGCTAAACATCAGTGTCTCTCCAGTAAAAAGCAGAACCTGGATCAAAATAAAGATCTTAAGGATATGATGAACAGACTCATTAAAGCTAGAACAACCTCGTCGACAAAACATGGAGCAGTAAATACCAGTGCTGAACTGAATCCGACTACTACTGCGGCAAAGCTCCTACCCTTACATGTCTTTGATGTGCCATGTCCAGTAAATCCACACACACGCCATGCACCATGTATCATAAATTTTATTACTGTTACTCATTTTCATGTTTAGGCAAGCCGTCTCTGTGATTCCGTGATTGTGGTGCCATTTAGCATTTGTAAGTCTAAAAAAAATTATATCGTTTAAACATAAAACATATAACTATGAAGTTATAAGAGGACGAGGAGAAAAAAATCCCCTGCAGCCTTTTAAGTTTGTAATTAGCAAATACACAAAATGTAAGTTTACTAGCAGCCATGTACATGGGACGAGTGTATATATACACTTCACCCTCGATTTCCCGTACCTCTATTTCCAAAGTTCCCGTACAAAATCCGGCGCCGGACGTTATATGGTATTGCCGGAAAAATGCTAGTCCGGGAACCGCTGATGGAAGTCGGTCATGATTTTCAAACTTCCCTCCTGTCCGGCCCCTTCCCGTCCGAGTGGATGGATGAAATTGAAATAGCAGAGAGGCACAAAATAATGTCTGATCAACAGCGTCAGTGACAGGAGAGCTGAGTGAAAGGGAGGACAGTGACTACGAGCCGTAACCCACATTTAAAATGAATGTGATAAAAGAATGTGCTGATTCGCTCCTTATGTTTGTGGAAACACAATATTTTGTATTGAGTGTCAGATAAGTGTTGAAAAAGTCCAGGACTGCCGCTGAATAATGGCGGTTGCCGGACCGATTGTGTTAAATGTCCAGGAAAGCGTAGGGACCCCAGACATTAGTGATTGCCAAATTTTGAGGTTCCCGGACAGCCTCCCCCCCCTAATAACCGGGAAATAGAGAGTGAGGTGTACTGTATAAACAACTAATAGGTTATGTAATAATTTGAGTAATGCAGTTATATTTTTGAGGTGACCTTGTGAGTCATATCACAATACCACTGAAAATAAAAGCCAACAACAACTTAAAGTTCTTCTTCCCATAAACTTCTAGAAATGTGGATCGTTCAATTTCATGTTGAACATGGGATTTGTTTAATAGTCCAGATAATTTATAGGGGTGAATGTGTTAAAAGAAGCTGTCGCAGATAAAGATAATATTTCAGACATGATTTGTTGAATGGATTTTTACATTAAGGCACATGATTTTTAAAGTAGATTACTGAATATATTTTATTGTCAATTGTTGTTATAGTGGGATGGGAACGGCAAACTGCTTTATTTGAATACATATTGGCCAACGTTAAATAGTTTGGTATCTGATGGTGGTGATACTTTGCACTGTCCTTCTACTTTTCGTTGTCAAGACATTTTCCAAATATTAGGACTTAACCACTGCCTAAACATAGAGCTTTTGATAGATATCTCTACTGATATGTTTCTGAGTCTCTTGTTATTTGACGCGCATGGTTCCTTTAATAGGAAAAATAAATAAAGAATTCTGCCGAGTTTCCATATTTTGCCAATAATACAGACTGCTGATCGCGAGTGGCCTGGACTGAGGCTGTAAATCAGTCCTAACTTCCGCATGTAGCAAAAAGTATCACCAACAAAGTGAAGTCATGCTGTGTGTTTGGGTGCACAAATCATTTTGTAAGTGCCGGTCATGGACAATCTGTCATATTTCATGTTTTTTGTAAGTTATACTTATTGTTATACTGTGAAAAAGCTGTGCTGTTATTCAGCTGTTCGTACTGTATGCTTCAATACAATATACAGTAACTGGTGCTGTACTGTGTGTATGTTCTATATGAGTATAATTCGAATACATCCAAAAAATAAATAAATAAAAAAAAATAATAATTCAAAGTTTGCAAAATTGCAAAATTGTTAGCAATATGTGGACGAGAATTGGGACATTTTTGTGTTACTTATGTTTCATGCCATGCTATCACCGAAGCATCAGCTCAAAGTGCAAATTGTACGGCTTGCAACATGACCTGGCATTACAATTTATATACAAAGTAGAAATTCTTAATACTTTACTAAGTTTAAAATATCATTAAAATATTATAAAAATATATTTAGTTTTATAATGAATTTTTTTAACCTGTAATTCAGTTGTTCAAGAAGTACCACAAAGTTCACTACAAGTCATACTAGATAACTTCCATAACATCCGAAGACAAATCTTAAATTTAGAGGCATCACAACTCAGTCTCCAAAATGGAGATTAATAAAACAAACAGTAATATTAACAAAATAACCTGTAGTTACATTTTTGATCACGATACATATGAACAAAGATCCCAGTAGGATTTCTATGGGGACGCTGAGCTACACGCAGGTAAAGAGTTGAGCATGACAGTGATACAGTTTAAGGAGCAAAAGAGTAGCAAAATGAGCCACAGACAAAATTTCTAGGTCTTATAGTTACTAAGAAATGAACGAAAACCGAAGTCTCAGTGACTGACAGTGAATTCTTAACATCCGGCTTTGTGCCACCACCAGAAGTTGCCACCACCAGAAGTTGCCACCGATTTCCCATGGCAGCCATAATACATTCTATGTATTCTGCACCATTGGCTTACACTGAGTTTTCTGCTAACTAGCTGATCCGCATTCAGCTCGGCTCTTTAAACTATTTAAAGTAACTTATTATGTTTCTGCACATTTTGACGAACCTCTCTGTACATTCTTGTGCCAATCAGCCTGAAGTGAGTGACAGACATGGGACAGCCATCGAAATCACGCTCCATGCTCCATGTCCACTCAGGAGCACCGCTAAAACAACTTCTCGTGTGGTCTGATTTTGAGCTATTAAGATTGTGTAGAACCCCATAGCCGCCACTCACACACACCCACACTTGAGTACCTGAGCACACCGGAGTCTTGTTTTGCACCGATGAGCCACTGATGGGCTTGCCGTCTGTGGTTGAGCACCAGCAGTAACCTGTAAGTGTGTGGCACTGAACCTAAGAAGACACAAACACACACAAAAAAAATAAAACTCAAATCACAACTTCCTATAAAACCTACACAGCTCTTTGTGAAGATGTTCACCAGACAGACAATCTGAAGAGAATGCAGTAGCAATAAATCCTCTTCATGGACAGTTTGTCTGGATTTGGCAAGCTGTCTGTGACAAATGAATACATGACTGGAACAAGTGAGTGGAACAGGCCTCCGAAGTGAATTACTGTTCACTTTTCCAAGCATCTTCCCAATATTCTGCTACTGATGAGAAATGCAGGGAGGCCATGTGTCCGTTGAAGTCAAATCAAGGTGCCATGTGAGTCCCAGATGGTCGTATTCAAAAGTGTCAGATGTAAATGTGTAGGACTTGGTGATCCAGAGTGCTGACAGACCTGGGCGAAGGTCCCATCTTCGTTGCACTCTGGGATGAAGATGGACTCTTGTGGCGTCTTGGCATGCTCCAGAGCCTGACTCCTCTCCAAAAGGCACTTTGACTGGCCTGAGTCTGAAACATGTACACAGCTGGACTTAGGATTTTTGCACATCTTAGTATGATATCTACAGTACTGTGCTAAAGTTTAGGCACATGCAAAGAAATCCTGTAGAGAAAAGATGCCTTAAATTTACATATAAATTGTTAAATTCCATGTTTCTATATTTTAAAGAATCTATAAAGCACACAAAAAAAATTAGGTCTTTGATACTGTTTGTGCAGTATTAAGAGGTGAGAGTTTTAAGAGGTTCCAAGTTTTACTGAGCATCCGACAGAACCAGCCAGAGTTCTTCTGGAGATTTTGACTCTCATACATGCTTCTGTATCTGCATCCAAAACCCAGCTGCCTTAATTAGGTTCTGTTTCTAAAAATGGTTTCTTACGTAATATACAGATTTCTTTATTACGTACAAACATTTCATTCCCTGTAACACACATTTTTTTTGCAGTAAAAAAACGCATGTTCGGAAACCTGAAATGTTTTTATACTGGTTAGCTAATGGACAAGTCATAAGTATAAATATAAATGCATATCTGTCTATGCTGCCGATATATAACCATTGTAATGGGAAAGACTGTGTGGGTGATGGTAACTTCCTCTACTCATTTTCCTCTCTAAACTTGTTTCGAGCCATAATATAAAAATAAAATAAATCACACCTTTTTAACAATGTAAACAGCATTCTATGTGCCATATGCACGTACATAAGTATCTTAATTTTTTTTACCTGGCAAAATAACCTTTTACCGCTGCGCAATGCATTACTCATTTGAATAGAAAGGCTTTTAACCCAATCCCATTGCGGAAGTTTCTGGCACGTGTATTATGCTTACGGAAGTGAGCCTATCCCACTAAAAACCCTGGCATTTCGCTACCCTGCAATGATCATCTCAATAGCGTAACACTTTTAAACAACATTAAATCTTTGGGGAGGTTGCAGTCATAAAGTGATGGTTACATGACGCAATGTCATTTATGGAGTCATCAAGATGAATTCACATTGAAATCAGAACTCTGCTTCAAACCAGTGCCTAAATCTTTATATTACTAAAAAAAGGTGCACAGGATTGTAGATCAGTGAAATACTTTAACACACATTTATAATTTCAACATAAACATAAGGACAAATTTATGTAATGGGGTAATACTGGGGAAATAAATACCAATTATGCATGGACAGTCCTAATCATGCCAGAGCCGTATTATCACTCTCGCAATGATCACACTGGGGCAACCAGTGAGGTGGTCGCACCAGTTCATGATTTGTGAGTTCATAACATTTTTTTTGTTAGGAGACATTTATTTGACATTAATGGAAGCAGTCTCCATAGTAAAGCTCTCACAGTCTCGGTTACGCTCTGTTTGTAATCATTGGCAAATCACTGCGGTTTAAGCGAATAACACACTCCAGACCCTGCTGTGACCATTTTGGTCACAGTCTACAACTCTGTAGGCCAATATGTGGTATTTTACTTCTCTAAGGTCAGGCAGTAAAAATGACCAGCATGCAAAATCTTGTCAGTTAAATAATTGGCCTGCAATGAAAAAAGGGGGAAATTGACATAACTGCTGAAGTTTTGAATTGAAAAGGCCACTGTGAACATTCAGTACCTCAGTTCAGGCATATTGCACTACACTGAATGTAACCAGAAAGAGATAACGCATCAGTCTTTTAATTCGCTAATAAAACAAAAAGTACTTTAAGGAGAATGACACATTTTGTGGACTTTGAACACACCACATCACATCATCTGGTCTTTCATTATTTGATCTCCCATAAATATGCTCATTCTTCCACAAGGATCGTGGGGAGGCCTGGGCCTATCTCTGAAGGCGGGGTACAATCCAACACAAAACATGCCCAACCATTCACACTCACACACAATTTGGAACAGCTAATAAGCCTAATGTCCATGTTTTTAGATTGTGGGAGGAAACCGGAGCACCCAGAGGAAACCCATGCAAGTGCAAGGAAAACATGCAGACTCCACGCAGAGACGACCGAGCCAAGCTCAGGATTCAAACCCAATCCCACCTTCTTACCTTGAAGCAGACGTGCTAACTCCTACACTCCTGAGCCTCCCTCAGTAAATACATGCCATGCATTATTCTGTATCAGTATAAAGTATTTGAACTCCATGTTGATTTCAAACCTAAAATGACTAGAGCTGACAGTTTATTACTCTGTGTGTCAGTGGGCCTGGGATTGGAAGCGGGCCATCCTCAAATATTGAATTACTTCTGTTTGGGCACTTGATTGTTTATTTATTTGGATTTATTTCTATGTTACTGCTTTTAGGTTTCTTTGTTATTCACCAGCGTCATTTGAGTTTCGGATCCTTGACAGACGTCAGATCTGTCAGCGACTATAAGTCATCCAGGCCCTGAGGTAGCAAAGAGGCTGGGATAAGGTTTCGGTGTTGGTGTCCAAAGTTTTGCTTTCTCCAAACAGAACACTATTTGTATTTACCCATAAGTTAAACTTTTGTGTCATCTCTCCACACACAATTGTTTGCACAGTGCAACACTCATGTGGTTTGTAGCAAACTTGAGAAGGGCAGCAAAGATTTTTTGAGAAAACAATGTTTTCCTTGGTGGTACCCTGCCACGCACAACATGTACTGTAAACATGACTTTCTTTTGAACGGACGAACGCAGTTGTTACGGTCGCAACACATTTCTCTGCCATGTGTACTGGTTTGTAACACTATACAAATAGAAAAAGCGTCCTTCAAGGATTTTTGGGCGGATAATGGCTCAAATTGGGCTGTGATTAAAGCCTTCAATCTTTAGAAATTCTGGGGTAAAACATTTCAGCCTAACAGATGTGTGAAATTTTTTACTGAACAGCTGTTATTGCTGTAAAGCAAGTCACCAATATTCTAAATCAGGCCAGGCCAAATGCACACCTGAATCAACTTAGCCTATTATCAACTGCCACCTTAGACCAATTACTCCATTTCACATATTCCCAAATTTTTTCCATCAATTATTTTTATTGTTTAAACAATTTCTTTAATATGGCACCATAAAATGTCATATAATCCACATGCTTTAGGCAACTCCATAGTAAACCTGGGTAATGTGAACAGATATTTCCAAAGCATGCAAAAACAAAAACGTCAGTCTCATGTTATCTTGCTAATGTAGGCTTTTAAATTCTTTAAAAAAAAAAAAGCAGCATTGATACCGTTTGCCAAGGTCTGAATTTACTACCAAGAGGTAAACTAGAAATATTGTCATGGGTGGGGAAACCACTGTATGAAAAGAGTCTGAAGTGTCTGATAAGAAGATAATTTGTTTTAGCTAATAATAATTTAATGTCGCTCTGTCACGGTGGTGTAGTGGTTAGCACGTCCGCCTCACAGCAAGAAGGTCCTGGGTTCGATTCTCAGCTTGGGCGTTTCGGTGCGGAGTTTGCATGTTCTCCCTGTGCTTGCGTGGGTTTCCTCCGGGTACGCCGGTTTCCTTCCACAGTCCAAAAACATGCACAGTAGGCTAATTGGTTGTTCCAAATCACCCCTAGGTGTGAGTGTGAGTGCAAATAGTTTTGTGACTGATGGCCCTGCCCAGAGTCGGCTGAGATGGGCGCCAGCCTACCCGCAACCCTAATTAGGAATAAGCGGTTCTGAAATTTAATGAATGAATAATACAAAAAACAAAATGGCTTGCTGAAATTTGACCACTCTTCCTTTAAATGCAAAATGTTTGCGTTCTTGTATTTACAGGGCTTTTCAAATCCCCTACACTATTTCAATGGAGATCAAACCTGGGCTAAAAATGGGTCATTCTAGAAGCATCCATTTATTCCTTTTGACTCATTCCTTGGTGGACGTGGTTCTGTCTCTGGTTCAGTTTCGGCTTTTGAAATGACCTCACATTCCATTCAAGCACTCTTTGATATGATGCAGAATGCATAGATAAATCAATGACTGCAAGCTACCCAGCCACCGAGGAAGCAACACATCCCCAAAACCATGCTTTACGGTTTCTTTGAGGATCTTCTCTTGTTCCACGGTGCACAAATAACTTTGGCTTTGAAATCTTTCCAGAGCACATTATTCCAAAAGGCTTGGTCTGCATTGTATTTGTACAGACTCAAATTTTCTTTCAGGTCAATTTAATGGTATACATATGCACTTTCTTACGTAAAATTTCCCAGCCAACCTACAAGTTGTGTTATACATATCACCACGAGGATTAATCTGCAAAGATACAAAGTGCTGAAAAAATTCGGATAAGTCATTTCAAACCTACACCACTTGTAGATACATTTTCCTTATAGTTGGTACAGATTATTGTTTAAAAATGTGTTTTACGAGATGCCAGATTTAAAAACATTCACAAAGATTTTTTTTTTGATAGATTTTTAGATTTCGGCATGATGGCACCACATACTTCAACAGCAAGGAGAACAACAGAACTGAGGGTCTCTAATCTGGAACACCTGATTCAAATTTTTTGGACTTGAATGGGCGATACGGCTAACGGATGAGTATGCTCCTTTTTATGACGTTGCTGATATTTTTTTGTTGTAATTCTTTGTTTATTTAAATAAACAATGAATCCAGTTTTCATGTCACTTTCTGGAGTACAGTATATCATCGTGATCACCTTAAAGAGGTGAAATCTTTACTTGTTAAAATATGTTGCGGAAAAAAAACTCATTTCCATGAAATTTACTTACTAACATTATAACTATGTGACACATATGGCAGGAATGATAGGGCAACGAAAAAACCTTAACAAAAAAAGCAGCCTATGATGTATAATAGTCCCACTACAAAACAAATCCAGATTATTCAAGCAGCAATAAACTTGTTTAAAATGTTGCCCTGCATTAGTACAACCTATTGCCTGTTAGACTAAGAATAGAAAATACCATTTTTATTGATCACACTTGGAGTTATGGGAAAAGGTTCCCTCCTTCTGTTCATATGGTACTGCGAAAACTTTGGAAAGAGACAATAAAGGATCATCATTATGTGTACTGGTCCCCTTCAGGGGTGAATAGGGTGTGATTGTCCACTTTTTACGTATTAGACCTGATAATTCATGTTAGCTTTGGAAGGAAATGACAAAAATCACCACATTTGGTGAATGAGTTCCCTGCAGTATCAGCGTTATCTTGTCCAATGCAGAGTGATTTGTCACTCGATTCACTTTTTTCTAGTCGTCGGCATTTCAAGATTGCTTTTCTTCAGCCCACTGTAACCTTGATTTCTTTTCCGATTGGGGATTTCTGACAGTTCAGTCACACACGCACAGTTCAGACTCCGTGTTCATTTTCTGGATTTAAGACATATTGCTTTAAGGGTTTTGTTGTTTTTAATCTTAACACTTTGAGGTCTGCTTCCCTTTTCGTTTGTCTTTGATCCAGATTTTAGACAGAGCTGACAGAAAAACATCTTTTACTACAATCTGTGTTGATTTACATTCTTTTTTATGATCTAATCTTTTTTTTTTTTTATAACTCTGTCTTATAATCCTCTCCTTTGTTTCTCATGCTTGAGCCATGACTCATGTTAATCAGCTTGATGCAACAGCTCACCAAGGTGTGCGAACAGTTTTTAACTGCACTAATTAGCAGATTGAATCTGATGCAGGTGTTTGCTTGAGGACTGCAAATTACAGGGTGATTCCATGATAATTCCTTAAGAATAGACTGATTCCATCTTGTTTCCTCTGCTTGTTTGTTTCTTACAAAGCCAATTGGTTGGGGTTTTGAATAAAAGTAGTTTTATGATATATATATATATTTTTTTTTTTCCCTTAGAACATCCTCTATGAGTGATGATTCCACGATTTTCACCAGGGGTTGTATAAGTGCAGATAAAAATCAAATGTAAAGCAAAACCACAAAAACAGCTCCATGCTTCATTGTGTCCCATCTGTTCATTCATTCACAAGCATTAGTCCAAACAAAAACTTTAGCTCCCACTACCACCAAAGGTAAGCGGAGCAGGAACTATAGTACTGGGCTCCATACAAATTGTTAACGGAGTTTACTTTGAAAGGAAACAGCATAGGATCACACTTTGGTATTTGGGTCCTCTTCAGTCGCAAACAGTGTGGGAATGTATATGGGTCACCTTGTCCCTTCTTCAAGGTCACAAAGAAACATTTAATATAGGACTTGTTAAACGGCCCTGAAGGCTGGAGCGTCTGGACCCCGTGGTCTATTTTATTCTTTACTTTACACCATTATAGATTCTTACAAATAAAGTGTGCTAAGGAATATTGCGGTGGTGAAGTAGTTAACATGAAGTTCCGGGGCTTTCATGTTTCTGCGTGGGGTGTCAATCTTCTCTGGGTTCCTCCCACAGTCTGAAGACATTCGCATCGAGTGTGCCCTGCCTTCACCCAGTGTCGACTAAGGTAGGCTCCCGCCTCCCTACAACCCTGGTAGGATTAAGTGGTTTGGGAAATGAGTGAGTGGGAATGAGGGAGTAAAATTGCTAAATCAATTGTGAGTGGACATGGTCTGTAAAAACTACAATGCATTCCAAAAAACATAGAATGAACACTAATAACTCTCTGGAGACTAATCCAATAAATCCATACGGACATCTGTCTTGTAAAGTCCAAAAATCTAATACAGCCTTATTTACAGTGACCTAATCTTTTAAACCAATCACCATCTGTTTAGATAAACCATACCGAAACAGTTTCAGTGAAAATCACAACGCTTTTGTAAGGTGAGGTATGAGGACTGTTCCACTGATTGATACAGCTGCGTGATAATTTCGGATGATCAAGAGCCAGGTTTGTCTTACCTTTGATTTCTAGTTCTTTACCTTCTGAAGCCAGTGTGGGAGCAGTAAGCATAGGTGACTGATCAATCCGCCCATAGGGCTTACCTAAAATGTGAGTGGGAAATAGGACGCCTTTTTTTATTGTAATAAACTTTTAAATCTGCACCTATACTTGTCCATTTTTGATACTTACACAAAACTGTTTCTAAATAAATACATTTATGACTGGCTTAGGGACTCAATATATAGATTAAAGATTGCTCAAAAGTCCTTTCAGAAGCTTATTACATTACAAGTGGTATCTGGCTTGAAAATTAAATGGGCCAGCACACCCTTCCCAGAAACTTCTGCACTCAATTGCAAGACACCATCTTCGATTGGATTTTGGATAGACAGACAGACAGACAGACAGACAGACAGATAGATAGATAGATAGATAGATAGATAGATAGATAGATA
>JBCNYG010000021.1:43051684-43065202 GCA_039654305.1 Porochilus rendahli | reverse complement strand
GACAGGGACAGATGGAAGAAGATGATTTGCTGTGGCGACCCCTGAAGGGAGAAGCCGAAAGACAAAGAAGAAGATTATTGTAAAACATATTATACAGACTGTGAGTTACTATGATGCCCCCATTGAGCTTTTACATGGTTAAAGAGAAGCCCAGTAAAGTCTGATCCAGTAAGGTGAAGATCCGAGCCGGCAGTGGTGGATATTTTTAGCCTGCTGTCGGAAGGAGGCGCAGTTTGGATGCTGGACAAGCAGGACGCAGGTGGAGTCTGAGGATGATGATGATGATGATGATGTGGGGAAGAGCATGGAGGAGCAGGAGAAGGTCCATACCCGATCTCGCATGGTTGATTCCCTTCTGTGCATGCAGAATCTGTAAGCCAGAGCTGTCTGTTGTGTTCTCGGAGGTGGCGGGATTGTGATCCGGTGGGATTTGTTCAGGTCGGAAGAGAGATAGCCGCATCGTGTCGCTGTGGGTTCGGGTTCAGTGCGGAGATGCGGTGCCCCTGAGCGCTTATTATTATGCAGGCTGTACGCGAGAGTGAAAGCAGAGGGCTGCACGGCGCTTCGTCAAATTATCAACGAGCTAAAAGGTAAATCACGGAGGAAAGGATGTGGATCTAAGATGCCCGACTTTTCTTTTTTTTTTCCTGTAGGATTCCTGCTGAATGGCTCAGCGGATCTCTCGTCCCTCTCTCTGGTCCTCAGTGTGTGGGCCTGTCCTGGGCCTGTCCTGGGCCTGTCCTCGTTATACAGGGTTTATAAGCTTTACCAGCTTTATTTGGTGTGTGTTTAAATAAATATTTCATCCATCTGATCATGTGCGGTATGTAATAGAAACCTTAAAGGTGATTGTGTTGAGTAAATTATTATTGTTTTCTGCTCAGATTAAACCCACTATGTATAAATATAGGCCTGTCTGTTTTTGGAAACAAGTGTGTTTACGTTGACAGCTGATGACGCATTTGATGAGATTACAGTTCACAGGGTGCAAAAAGCTTGCATTGCCCTTTGGTTTAGAATAGAAAAAAAATGTGTGTGTATATACATACATATATATATACACACACACATATATATATATATACACACATTTAGCTCTACTTCACTGTATTGAGCACTGTTTTACGGAAAATCGATTTAGGATTATGTGTGTGTGTGTGTGTGTGTGTTTCTGCATTTCTGTGTGTAGTTTCTATGTTCTCCCTGTGCTTGCGTTGGCTTCCTCCAGGTACTCCGGTTTCCTCCCACAGTCCAAAGACATGCACATTAGGTTCAATGGCAGTTCCAAATCACCCCTAGGTGTAAGTGTGAGTGTAAATGGTTGTGTGTGATGCTCTTCAATGGTCTGATGGGCAGTTTAGGGTGTATCCTGCCTTCACCCAGTGTAGGCTGAGATAGGCACAGTCTCCCCATGACCCTGGGCTAGCAAATATTATATATAATTTGCTAGCCCGCCTACCTATTTTACTGACCCCGAAAGAAATTGTTTGTGCGTGTGTGTGTGTATGTACCTATGTGTGTGTGTGTGTGTGTGTATATATACACACACATGTATGCATTTTTTGTGTAAATCAACCTTTTCATGTTATTTGATACTACACATTTGCATTAATATTAATAATAATATGTTTTTTTCAGTGTATTTGAATAATTTAGGGTGTTATTTTTGATATGAATGGGTTTTTGAAGATAATTGGTTTCAAAAAATACATAAAATGGAGTCTGAATTGTATTTTCAACTCGCAATTAAATAAGCCTTTGTTATTGCAACATGTAATTCATATTCCTCTTTTTGTTAAGGCAATGGGTTTGCACGCTTTCTTAAAGTAAGGTTAACTCATTAGAATTTACAGTGAACATGGGGTCACAATGAAATTTCATTTGTAGCTAGTAGAACACTAAAATTCTTAATAATGGGTGTACCTTTCCATGAATTTTTTTTTATGTGTTTAGATATTAAACATGTGTATTTGTGTAGCATCTACAGGCATTAATGGACACTTGAAAATACACCAACCATATCTAATATCTTCAGATATTACTGGATTACAGATGCATATACCTAATACAATATTCCTAATATCGGCCCTGCGATGGCCTGGCGAGCTGTCCAGGGTGGCACCCGCTTTTGCACCTATCTCTGTGTTACTGTATGTACAGACAGGCTGACAGATTGATGGACAGATAGATAGATTGGGTTCACTCTTATATATTACTCGTAACTCTTCATATTACTATGCAGGATGCGTGTGGAGTTAATGTAATTTTGCAAACTGTACTGTAGTTGAGCCTCCACATCACTTGAAACACAGATAATAATACCTGCAGTGTAAGTGTTCACCCATTTCAATTCTTGCACATCTTTTTTACTTCCTTAATCTGAAATTGATTTATTAATGCATTGACGTTGTGTAGTATAACAAAATAGCTCATAATATGGAAACACTATCAATATACTTTGCAAAGTTGTTGAGAAATGAAAAATAACATATAAAAGTAAAAAAAAAACGAAATTAGTTCTAGATTCTATCAGTTCCATCCACTTACCATCAGAAGTCACATGATCACAGTATAAATGCACTTGTTCTAGGAAGATTGTTATAGAACATTTATTTTAAAAACCCAGCATCCTGAAGGTCATGTAGCTGTCCAAACAGTTCTGGGATGTAACTCTGGATAATTTGGGGGCAAGGTGGGGCAGTAGATAGCAAATCTGCCTCACATCAAGAAGGTCCTAGGTTTGATTCCCAGGCTTGGGTGTTTCTGGGTGGAGTTTTCGTATTCTCGCCGTGCTTGCGTGGGTTTACTCCGGGTACTCCAGTTTTCTCCCACAGTCCAAAGCCACGCACATTTGGCTCATTGGCTCATTCTAAATTGCTGCTAGGTGGGAGTGTAGGTGCAAATGGTTGTGTGTGTTGACCTGTGATGGTCTGGCGAGCTGTTCAGGGTCTATCCCGTCTTCACCCGGTGTCGGCTGTGATAGATACCAGACCCACACAGAAAAGTCCCGGACTGATGCGCGTGTGCTAACCACTACCCCCGTGCTACCCACTTTAAATTGAATCCACTTCTATTCTAGACTGTAAAAGTTATGGGAAAGTTCTTATACAACTTACTGTATGATACATATTGTTCAGCTGCATCTTCTAACCTTGGATTGCATCACCCTCATGCCCAAAATGTGATCATTGTGAAGAATAACAATTCCCTGAGCACAACAAACAGTACCTCACCTGTTTAAATTATTTTTATCTTTTCTGTTTACTGCACAGCCCACCATGGTTGATCCACTGGACCCCGACGACCAGAATAAGATCAAATGTCCATATTTTGAGACCCCGGCTGTTGCATCTGAAGCCCCCGGTCTACCTGAGCAGGATGAAGATGGGGAAAAGGAAAAGGCTACTCTTGACTCTCAAGAACAAGAACACAGAGCCGAGCCTGAACAGAGCCCTCGAGATAGCCAGTTACAGAACAGTGAACCTGATCCCCCTAAGCTACATCTCGACCTTTACAACTTTGATTCCCCAGCAGCTGAAGGCAGCCGTTACGTGCTGACCAGCCCTCGTTCACTCGAGGCATGTGCACGATGTGGAGTCAAACCAGTCGAACTTCTGCCTCGACCGCTGTCTGATTTTGCACGTGAGGCACCTGGCCATAGCATGCGTGCAGCCACAGGGATGTTTGAAGTGTATGAGAAGGACAGACATGCTAAACTCAGACAGTGCAAAGAGCAACGAGAAAGAATAGTTCAAGAGGAAAAAAGAAGGGCCCTCCAGGCCACAGTGAACAACAGCAGCAGATCACAGGATTCAGAAAGGCCTCAAGATACAACCAAGACAGGAGTGACTAAGCAAGCCAGTCATGGTTCTGTTCCCTCCGGACCCGTCGCCAAAATTCCACCTGCTGGCATAGGTAAAGCAAAACCACATACTCCGTCAGTGTCACAGCCTGTCTCGAAAAATATACCTCAATCCTCAGAACATTTAGCAAAACCATCTTCTTTGTGTTCATCTACTAAAACAATTTCAGCTCAATCCTTACCAGCAGGTCCAGTGAGCACTGGGCCAACTGTTAGAGGAACAGCTGCAAAACAGTCTAAATTCCTTGCTGCGGAGTGTGCAGAAAGGACTCATGGATCCATTTCTCCAAAATCAGTTACGTCAACAACAGGAGCCCCGGTGTCCAAAAAAACATCTAGTACCTTTTCAAAGCCTGCAAACACATTCCCCAGGGCAACACCAAAGCCTCCATCTTTTCCAAGGATGTCATCATCTCTTGCGCCAGTTGTATCAAAATCGGTTGCACAAAGCCCTGCCAATGGTGTCACTACTCCGTTTTCTCAGCACAATGGCCACTTTATGTCCATGTCAAAAATCAGAGAAAGAAGCCATTCTTTAGAATCCTTACAAAGACGAAGGGAAGTGGTTAGCTCTTCTAACACTTCAACCACTACCACAACAACAACAGCAACCACATGTGCCTCCTCAGAGTCGGCATCCTCCTCTTACAGCTGGGAAGGGGCACGGGATCACTGGGGTAAGACCTCTAGTCCACGTGCTCGCACCTTAGCTACTTTTAACTCTCTGATGGGCCGAAGCTTAAGCTTGGGAGATCTGAGTCACTCTCCGCAGACCACACAGAAAGTAGAGCGCATTGTTAAAGAGGTAAAGCGTCGAGGCCTCAAGGCTGTACCAGAACGTGACCGCAAGATTGCCGCATTAATGCTAGCCAGGTACCAAGAAGAAGATATCATGAGTCAAACTCGTTATGTTGCACATTTGCAGTGGGACAGTGAGCGCCGGATAGATGAGCTGCGACGTGAACGTGAGGAACGGGATAAACAGCGAGCGGTGCTTCAATGCCAGCGAGCATGGCAGTCACAAGTTTCCACTAGGCAGCGGAGACTCACCCAACAGGAACGGGAGGCAGCAGCGGCAAAGTTACGCCGGGTGGCTGAAAGTGAGGAGCGTTGGCGGGAATTAGCTGAGCAACAGGAGCGAAGCAAGTTGCAAAAACTTCAGCAGGCTGCTCGTGAGGAGAAGCTGAAGAAGGCCATGCAAGAGCTGAACCTCAAATCCTTGGAAGAAGAGCGGGCTGCTATGCTGGAGCATGAGAAAGTGCTGATCAAAGAGAAGCTAACTATTGCAGAGTTGAAGAGGCAGGAGCGAGAGCACCAGAAGCTGGAGGAGCTTCGTGGCCTAAGTCGTGCTGAAATGCGGCGACATACGGCACTAATCCAGGAGATTGAACGTCGTGAAGCAGACGAGCGTGACGAAGCATGGCGTTCAGCAAAAGAAAAGCTGAGTCGCTCACTGGAGAACTATGAGCAAATACAGGAGCGACGTGGCCAAGAGCTGCGAGAGAAAGCCAAAAAGGAAGAACAGCAGATCCAGAAAGCCAGAAAGGCTGCTGAGCAGCGCGAGCGACAACAGAAAGAACAAATGGAGGCCAGAGCCAGGGAAGCAGTGAAACGGGCACAGCAGGCTGCCATTGTGGCAGAGGAGAGGGCCAAAGAAAAAGCCCAGCGTGCCCTACAGAGTAGAATAGAAAAAGAGCGCCTTCAGAGACTCAATCGTCAGAAGGTGGAGGAGGAGGAGAAGCAGAGGCGTCTGGAGCTGCTCCAGTCAATAGAACGCAAGCTAGAGAAAAGTGAACAGATATTTCGTGAAAAACGCGCTGTGTTAGAAAGCGCCCGTTCAGTAGCACGCGCCTCTTTCCATGTCCGGGACCGTGTGCGAGAAGAGACCAACATGCGGACTTTTGACAAGATGGTCCTGGAAGCACAGTTAAAGGCTAGTTTGGATGAAAAGTGAGACCATTACTCTCTACGTTTACTGACTACCAGAAATAAGCAGCTTGAGCCCCCATGGCAGCATCATCACAGGACTGGACCCACAGCTTTCCAGAAATATTTCTTTGTTGAGCCATCCATCATGAACGGAATACCTTTTTCATAGTTTTGTCACCAGTGCGTGGTTGTTGTGTGTGGACGAGTTGCTTGCAGTCGTATGCCTGAATTGTAAAACAGCCAATAGTTTCGGAAGACAAGTAAAACGTGTGTGTTGTTTACTAGTTAGCAAGTCACCAGTTTATCACTGATTACTTATTTTGTGAAATTCGAACAAGGGAGAGTGCATAGTGCTTCATGAGCCAGAACTGGGTGCAGGATGCTGTTTGAAGTCGCAGTCTGACTGAAACCTGCTGATGGTAAACTAGGACTTGCCTACGTATGACAGTCAATGCTGACAAAGCAGGGTTTACACGAGGACGAGGCAAAGAGTAACTCTCAGCAGAGTCAACTGCTGATGAAGCAGTCAAGTGTTGGTTCAGCATCAGGATCCATGAACCTAAACTGACATTCTGCATTCTCTCAAAATCAGGTATGTTTATTTCATTTTTAATTTATGATTGTGGGATGACCCAAGTCATGGCCAGACCAGTTAGTGTTGCTGTACCGGGGGCTATACTTTATGTCCCTCTGTCTCTTTGTCACAAACATCTGCCATTGTGCCACATGACGTACACCCTGTGTTGATTTCAGTACGGCGCCCTGGACCATCCCACCTGCAGAGCATTACACACCGCTTTCAGTTCAAAGGATGTGTAGATTTATGCGCAGGAAGGGTATCTAATGTAAACATTGACTTGATATACTTCCCATCCTTTAATTTTCCTGGATTACTGCCAGTATGGGAAATATACTGCCTAGGTCATTCTGCTTACTTTTATTGTGTTTACATCCCTTTAATCAGAGAACGTTATAGAATGCTTTGAAATCTCTATTCACCACATATCCTCTTGCACATTTACAATGTCGGGGACTAAAAAAATGTTTTTGAAATTTGGAGTCTGTGATAAACCTTTTTTTTCATAGTTACATGGACCTCCTGTCAATCTTTTTATAGACACTCCCCAATGCCTCTTTTCTCCACCCTTTTTTTTTGTCCGGAATGTAATATAAACATAGTCTTCTCGTGTGTGTTTTATCATAAGAAACACAAAAGCTAGCAGAAACACTGACTATTAGTGAAAAGGATGTTACTCAGAGTCAGTGAAGTTGTACCTGGACATCTAAAAATTCTCAAAACTAATCTGCACTTGAAAACAATAACTTTTACAATCACATTATCTTCATGACTAATAGGGGGACACAGAAATAGAGAGTGGCATGAGACATGTTTTTTTGCAGTGGTTGCCATAGCAACTTGCAGTGGAGACATTGGCCCCAGCCTTTGATGAAATCCCAAGGGATCAGGCGAATGTAAGTAGGAGAGGGATGGGTCTAAAAGAGTGTTTTTTTTTACTGCTGACAGACCAAAGGGCCACCTCATCAAAGCACAGTTTTAGAGGACAGACATGATGATGGTTCGAGCCTTGCTGGCTACCATGAAAATCGGCTGCAAGTGTATTCCGGCTTATTAAATACACCTGATTCATCTGGATTATAAATGTACTGGCAGTATGCACCCAAAGTCAAAATACATTTAGAAACAAAATAAGGTGCTCATATACTTACCATAATAAATAAATAAATTCTGCACTGAAACACCCAAGGCCGGGAATCAAACCCAAGATCTTATTGTTAATGTAAACAGACCACAAACAAAATGTAAAACAGATAAAATCAGAGATATTAAGCCTGTAAGCTAGGATAGTTTTGCTATGAAGCCTTTGTTTTCAGCCAAAAAATGAGCTGATAATGGAAGATAACACACACAGACTATTCACTGGTGCTTGCTTTAGTATTTCACCCTTTAAGACTAGTACTTTGTAGAACCACTTCTTGTTGCAGTAATAGCTTTTAGGCTGTTGCGGTCTGATCCTACCATCTTTGTGACCTTTTTGTGAGTGATTATTAACAATTCCTGGAGGCAGATTTGTTTCCAGAGATGAAAAGCATGAGACCATTTGCAGTGGATGATGCTGCCACCACCATGTTTCACTTTAGGGTTGATACGTATTGAGGTACTGCCTGTATTAGATTTCTGCCACATGTAGTACTTTAAAACTTATATCTTCAAATATCTTGATCTTAATCGTCCACATTATCCATACAACCAGCCTATTGTAGGCTTAGCACACATACAAAGTAGAAGGGCACTCACAGAGTGCAGAATTCCTCTTTCATGCAACATGGATAATATAGCAATGGATAGCATTTGGGTATTATCCAGTATTATGCTTGCCTTACAGTATGTTCTATGGTACATGGATGTGACCACATTGGTGAAGAAAAAAAGTTTCTAATTTGAACGTTTTACGACATTTAGATAGTGGGGTTTGACCTTTAAAGGAAAATTAAAGTCAGAGGTAACTGTTACATTTGAAATTCCATATATGGCTTCCTATTAGTGTTCCATAATAAAAATATCCCTATTGGCACTCAGTTTGAAATTACCAGCACTCTAGCTCAAAAAAATCTGTGACTTTACTCTAACCTTCTTATTTCAAAATCATATAATCTC
Source organism: Porochilus rendahli (assembly GCA_039654305.1). NCBI lineage: Eukaryota > Metazoa > Chordata > Actinopteri > Siluriformes > Plotosidae > Porochilus > Porochilus rendahli. The sequence goes on along the minus strand of JBCNYG010000021.1, from coordinate 43,056,734 downwards.
TGGGACTTAGGTAGTATAGTGTCCCCACCAAGTTTGGTGAAAATCTGTGCAATGGTGTGGTCAGGATTTTGTCACTCATTCACACCTATGGGTAATATCGAGTAGCCAGTTGACTTAATATGCATGTTTTTGAACTGAGGAAGTAAACAAGGTTTCCTTCAAGCCATTCTAAATACAGTCCTTAATTATGCCCAGCTCATAAAATGCTGGTCTTATGCACATATACTCTATTCTCAGCAAATGTATGTATTTCATACCACTTTTAAACTGACTGTAAGCCTCAGTGTGGCTTTCCTCAACAGTTTTGAGGAAGGACTTTGTCTACTGTAGTGCTTTAGAGATATGTTGCAGCTTCTACTTCCTCACTATTGATCTAACAGTGCTTACTGGGATGTCAAACTTCTTAAATATAATTTTTCACTTTGTTCCACAGTTGTGAAATTCTATTACCTCATCTTTAACTTGATTACGGTGCTCCATAATCTTCATTTGTACTCACTTCAGACCGACAGGCTCCTGAATGAGAAAGTTCTACTGAAGTGGTTTTTGTTCAGAAGATAGGAGTGTTTTTAATATTTTTTCAGGTGAAGATTAATTGTATAATACCTTTCATATGGAGCATTAAAAAAATTTATATAATTTTATAAAAAAAAAAAAATTTACTTGTTGACCAATGAATTTGTTATACAAAATTGACTTTGAATATTTTTTGTAAGAGAACATTCTGTTGCTCGTACCCCATATTTTATTAAAGAAAAACAATCAGTTCTGCTGAGTAGTGCAGCATCAAAGTGCCACCACCATCCGAGGATTTTCAGAATTGTGAGCTCATGAGAGCTAATTTGCTGACTCTGAGCTCATGCATAGCACTATTCTCCGAGTGTGTTACTCTGCCCTTGAATACGAGTACGCATGTGCAGCAGTTTGAAAAATATTGTTTGGTGGCATCATGTGCCTTAGAGGACCTACATGCTCGGATTTGTCCCACCGATTGGTTGCTGAAATGTGCTGTGATGTGGGAATTGCTGCTTGACGGGTGGGAATTGACTGTAACTAAATTAGGGACAAAACCTGGCATGCATGCATGCATAAATAAATAAATAAATAAACCTTTCAAATATAAGCAATTGATTTTTTTAAAGAAATTAATGTTTAATTTGTTAAAAAACAAAAATTCCATAATTTCTAGGTTATATTTCCTAATGTTAATAGGACTATGAGTGGTCTTCTTAACACTTTGATAAAGTTTTATTAGTGCTTCCTGAAAGCTGAATGTATTCTCTGATTTCAGTCAGACCCATAAGTAAGGTTTAGAGTTGTGATTGGGCAATGATTGGACATCAGATAAGAAGACTTAAAGTTACGGTGTGCAAGATTTAGTTGTATCCAGTGTTGAAACTGAAATTTCATTCCCGACCCCTCCTCTTCTAAAGCCCTTACTGTTCTAGGTGACTGTAGAAACATGGTGGTGGAAGATGGCGGCCTCCATGAGAGGGGACCCGCTCTCCAAGTAGTTGCCAACAGCTTATTCCGAGGCTTGGAAAAGTCAATGATGTTTTTTGTAAATGATTATAAATAAATGAAAAATTACATAAATTGTTCACAATATACATAATTTCTGCTATTAGGTCCTCCAAAATGTTACACAGATTTTGAAAGGTCAAGTGACATGATTGATATGATTTTGGTTTGTACATTGCATTTCACATTTTTCACTGGCACTATTGCGTTTTCCATCTGATACAGAATTTTTTTCTATAGTATAACGCCTGGGGCCAACACATTAATAAAAACAATAAGGTCAAGGTTTCCCAGCTCAGGTCTGGGAAGTGGGTAAACACAAGGATGGCGCTGTAGTATAATTTTAGGTAATTCAGCTCAGTTCATCATGGGCATACTCATTGTCACTCTGATTCATTACTGTTACTTTAAATTAGTTTGGGTACAAGTGAATAATAAATGTCCATCTTGTTTGTTTCTTAGGTCATGTTTATGCAGGTCTGGAGATAATAAAGGTGGTATCCATTGCGCGAGCTCCTAAAAGAACACTGAAACCTGTGATCTCATATTCCTTTGCTACATGACAGTGATTAGGTTAAGGGTGACTTTAATATGCATAAACAAGTTTTCTGAGCTACAGTGTCGGGCACAGAGAATATCTTCATGCAATAAGGCTGGCAATACATTAACAGCCATTTATCTCATTATTATTTACTAACACACATCATTGCTAGAATTCTGTTACAGTTTTAATAATCACCTGCTATATAAAAAAGTGGTATTTGGCCAAAAAATTAAAAATAAAATAAAAAATGAATGGAACCTAATTTCATTTTCTGCATCATGCTTGCACTGTTTGACTTTAGATTGACAACAGGGTACTTTCAGTGGATAAAATAAAAATATAATCATCAATATCTTGCATAAAATAGAGTAAAACCCACAGATGACAATTGGCTGTCTGATATATTCTCATAATTTGAAAAGAATTTTTTACCAAACATAGTAGGTGCCATTGATCGTTCGATATCACAATAAATCTGAAACGGTGTTGCAGCACTACGATCGTGTGTGTATCAATCAAGTGCTGTACTTTTTAAGGCCAACACTGCATTTTCCAACTCGCGAGACTTAAAATAATAAGCTCTCACAAGAAGAAGGAGAAGAAGATGACAAGATTGCTGTTGGGTGTGCACAAACGAAACTAAACAGACTGATCTATTTAAAATGTATGATTTCAACTGCTTGTAACAGTACGGTTTTTGTGAATAGGATGCTGTGTGAATTGAAAAAATAAATAAAGTCTGAACTTTTTAATAAGTGGTATTGTATCTGGTGTTTTTTTTTTTAAGATGGTTAAATAATAATAATAATAATGACCCACTTTAACATTACTGATTTAATTCAAGACTCATGGCTATACAGAATGTACATCATAATAATCTGCTTAAACTGTATGCATTATATACAGGTTATATATACACATAAAATCATTATACAGTAGTTTTCTCGAGCATTTTGCAGAATGTTCCACAGTTCTGGAGATTTTAACCATCACATGAACTACTTCTTGTAGCAAAACCAAGCAGCATTCATTATTTTCTTGTTGTTGTTGTTTTTTTTAAGTGGTCCCTTATGTAATATATATATATATATTTTTTTTTTCCTGTAACATTTAATTATTGTGATGAAAAACTAAGGAATGGAAATCTAAAACATTTTACTAAATTGCTGATGAAGTCATGAAACAAAAATCTATAGCAAAGAGTATACTAATGAAAGGGTGCTTATGACTTTTTCACATTTTTTTCACATGACTTTTAATGTGAAATAAACAGTAGCAAATAACAATTATAATAATAATTGAAAATGGTAATATTCTTTTCTCAATTTGTCCTGTAAAAATATTTATTTTTTAAACATACAGTCCAGTGTGTTTGCGGTCGTGACTAACCAACATTACTGTCGTAAATATCAGTCATTTCCACAGCATAACTATTTATATGTCAGAAATGTTTGACAGAAATATGATGTACACAAACCGAATAAATAAAGACGAACATATCAGAAGGAAGCAACTGAGCAACGTGAATGTTTGACAAGTGACCCGAATGCCATCTCTCCAGTAATATATATAATGAAAAATACGTTTTACAGCAGAGGACGCAGCTGTATAAAGACCTTTGACATCTTTCAGGACTTTTTTGTGTTGATTAAACCAGAATTGGAAGCTATTAGTGCAAGAGATTTTACACAAAGAAAAAATCCATTCGCTAACCCTTCTCTAGCCATTTACAGCTTTTCATACAACTTGTCAAACATTTGTCGAACACTTAGGTCAGTTCAGGTTGGTGTGGATACCTCACCCTGATCTCAGTCCTCAGACTGCACGGTACTCTGTCGACTGATTGCCTTGTAGGCTTTGCTCTGCTGTCTAACGCAGCTGTCCGTGGTCGGACACCGAGTGGTCTCTTTCAGGTCCTCCAGGCTGGAAGCCTCGCTATGTGGTCCAGTAAAAGACTGGGAATGTTTACCTGTGTTTGACAGGAAGAAGTGGAGGATGAGAATGAAATAAATAAGCAAACTGAGGTCTTTACTGCATCGTTCGCTGCGCTAACGATATACACCAATCAGCCATAACATTAACACATTGTGCGCACTGAGAGATGAAGTGAATAACATTATCGTGGAACTGGCATCTTTCTAGAAGTGGGATGTATTAGACAGAAAGTGAACAGTCAGTTATAGAAGCTGATGTGTTGGAAGCTGGAAAAATGAGCACATGTAGAAATCTGAGTAACTTTTACAATGGCTACGGTATGATGGATAAATGACTGGGTCTGTTCATTTACGAAACAGCAGGTCTTGAGGGGTGTTGTTGGTAAGTGCCTACCAAAGGTGGTCCAATGAGCGACTACAGTAAACTTGCAAGAGCATCATGGGTGCCCACAACTCACTTATGTGTACATGAAGCAAAGGCTATCACGTCTGGTCTGATCCAACACAGGAGCTACTGTTGCACTGCTGAAACTGGTAATGCTGTCTATGATAGCAAGGAGGCGGAAGGCACAGTGCGCTGTAGTTTGCTGTATCTGAAGCTGCCAATCTGCACACCAGTCAGGTGGTGTTAATGTAATGGCTGTTCGGTGTGGAATGCAAATGTAAATCAATATAAAATTTCTTTTCCCATGTTACAGTACCACTCTCATGCGGTTATGCGTGTGCTACGGAAGTGTGTGAGCTGATGAAAGAGATGCACTCACGCCAGAGTTGCCTAGTCGCATGTCTCTGGATGCGACAGCTCTTAATTCGTCGAGCAGCAGCCTTATGGAGATACACGGAGTTCTTCATGATGGCAGGCAGCTTGGCATCGATCTCTGCAGCACAAATACACTCCTCAAAGAACCCTGAAAGAGAGCGTGGGGGGGGGGGGGGTTAGACGATGACATGCATTCTAAGCCGGAAGCATCCACGTCTCCCCAAACATTCTCACCCCCCACTCTGGGGTACAACCTCCAAGAGCACCCTACCAATGGCCCCCACTCCAATT
>JBCNYG010000021.1:42273005-42286543 GCA_039654305.1 Porochilus rendahli | reverse complement strand
TATATTTCTTGGTAACAGTTAATGCAAATAATGTACAATAATCATATACTTCAAAAGCTTTCATGGGTCATATAAAAAGTGTTGTAGGGCTGGATTTGGCCCACAGGCCCTGAGACTCCTGTACTGTAAATAAATACATTGTCTGAGCAGAAACATATATGAAGATAGAAGTGAATTTTTTGGTTTGTTCTTGTTGTCATCTTGTTTTGTTTTTCAGGGGGTATCATTGAGGGAAAAAAGTGTGTAACGTCTGGTTCAAATGTGAACACATACCCAGGTAAATAAATAAACAGAGGCAGGAGAATGTTGGATGTGTGTATGATCCATACAGATGACACAATTATATGCTTTATCAAAAGCTTGAAGGGGCACACACATTTTTTTTTTGCATATCTTCATGTCTTATTGCTCCTTCCAGACCTCAAACATCTCTTGAAAATATTTTGCCCGAGTCAATCAAATAACAGATTTCATTAAAATGCTTCCTGTATGACTATGAAAAGCAGCCAGATCTTGTGAATAATAAATAATAAGTTATTCTCAGTTAGATAAGATCCTGAGCACCACTGCGAATACATTTGTAACTTGAATTTTATATGCAGTGCATTCAGGGAGAATTTATAACTTATTAATGAAGGGGTTGAAACATTGCACAGTCTGAAGAAAAGTGTGGTTGGAATGCAGGATACTTATACTTTGCGGCAAACAATTTGGGGTGGCCAGGGAACATTCCGGCAGTGGAAACGTTTCCCAGCAAAACAGTATCCATGGACATGTTGTTGTGCTGATAAAAACGCACAGTCATTTTCCGAACTTCTGCTAGGGTCACGAGGAGGCAGTGCTTATCTTGGCCGACACCGGGCGAAGGCAGTGTACACCCTGAAATCTGGCAGTGTGCCAGATTATCACAGGCTCACAACACACAGTCAGTTACACTCACACTGACACCTAGGGGCAATTTAGAACAGCTAATTAGCCTTATTGTCTTTGCACTGTGAGTGGAAACTGTGGAAACTGGAGGAAACCCTTGCAAGCACGGGGAGAGCATGCAGACTTCACAGAGAAATGCCTGGGACATGAACCCAGGACCTTCTTGCTGTGAGGCATACGTGCTAACGGCTATGCCACTGAAGCCACTGCTAATAAACATAAGGCTTTTAAATATTTTAAATATTTTTTAACATGCAAGCTGCTGTATGAACGGCACACGAAGACAGAAGAATAAACTTCGATGAGTTTTATTGAAGACTAAGCGAAGAGCCACGAACACGCACACAGAATGGAACGCAAACAAAAACCTGCCACGAGGGGCGAACACAAACCGACAACAAAACACAAAACAATGAAATGAAACCTGCCACGAGGGGTGAACAAAAACAAAACAAACACGACTTACTGGAACTATGAAAACTGACAGGACAGATAGACGAAAGGAACAGGATGACAATGAAACCAGGGAGTTGAGGTGAGTCCACTGCGCTAGTTAGAGTGGCAGTGAAAACACGGAAACTGCTAACAAGGCTAGACACCGAGTGTTGTCGGCTGAGGGTTTATATAGAGGAGGTGATGGGAAACGGAAATGAGGTGCAGGTGACTAGAATTCTGGAGATTGAGCTCGTGATGTGCGAGAGTCGAGCTGTGCACTGGCTGCAGGTGTGACAATAACAGCACTTGGTGCTGTTTCTTATGTGGCTTCATATTGAGTGCACGCTTTGTCCTATATTTCTTCATCAGGACTGCTGTTGGCTGGTAATATTTTTCTGGATAAGTTTTCTCAATCCAGCAGTGATAGCAAACTACCTAAGGTCAAATTTTAAAAAACGAATAAATTTACTAAAAGTTAGAAAGTTAAAGTATGCAAAAAAAAAGATCATACACACCTGATTTTAATCACGCATGCTAAATTAACGCCTCTTTCATCAAGAAACTAAAGGTAGTTAGGGATGCTTAAACATTACCTAAGGCAAACTATGACAATGGACTAATTAAAAGCTAATTACTACCTAACATCTGAGATATTATGAATAAGCTATTGACACCATCTTTATACCTAATCACTCATATTCGCTAGCATTATAGAAACTCGGATGATAAAGACTATGTAAGTCTGTTGGACTCTTATACCATCAGAGTTGGTGCTTATCCCCGGTTTCTGTAGCGTGAAGCGACTAGGAGTTTAACTCCTCCTGGATGGGACACTAAAATTAAAAATTAGCTACGGCTAGCTACCGACAGGGCGGCACAGTGGCACAGTGGTTAGCATGACTGTTTTGACTCTCGGGCTCGGGCGTTTGTGTGTGCATATTTAGTTTGCATATTCTCCCCGTGCTTGTGTGGGTTTCCTTCTGGAACTCCAGGTTTTCTCCGACAGTCTTAAGATATGCATATTAGGCTAATTGGCTGTTTCGAATTGCCTAAAACACATCTAGACTGGCAGTGATAAAAATATACTGCATCCAGCCAGAAGGGGTGCCAGATCTATGTTTTCTTCCCTTTTTAGATATGATTTTCTCTCTGCTATTTACACAGTCGATAAAGTCGAGAGTCAGTCAATGACTGTCATGTCAGTTAATGAAACGGCACCTAGATGCCATCACCATTTGGGCTGAACTTTGTCACCCTTCTTCGGTGACACATCCGCATTACTTTCTCAGCAGAGACTGAAAGGAATGTAATGAATGGCACAAAGTGTATTACCTAAACTATTATCCTTTTACTTTCTCCCTTAAAGAGTAAAAATATTAAACATGCAAGGTCAAAAAGCAGAAACTTACAGAAAAATAACAGATTTATTTCATTTTTTGAATTTTTTATTTTTATTTTATTTTTTTTATTATTTTTTCCTTAGGGAGGTGGATTAAGGGAACAAATACTATATTTCCAGTAAGCCATGAAGTTTAAAGAAATCAAAACTCATGAGTTAAAATAATTTTGTTACTATTATTATTATTACTATTACTATTATTATTACTATTACTAATATTATTATTATTACTATTATTATTATTACTATTATTATTATTATTATTATTATTATTATTACTACTAGTAAAACTAGTACTACAACCATGTTATGAATAAATTTTTGAATCTTGAAAACTACGGCAATCACAATTACAGTCTGCCTTTCACAGTATGTGTAATACTTTAGTTTGAAGCATTCCCTTCCTATTATACTGTCCTTATAATACCTTCCTGAAGCCTAATAGTTTCACTGACAAGATATTGATGAAGATTATATTTTAGTCTCCCATCTAATTTCATGACCAGCCTTGCTGATGCATAGCATAAAATGGCCAGTGGGTGTAACTATGGTATTGTCTCATATAAAATGTATGCTAGTGCAATACCACAAGTCATAGGTGTGTATTTTGCAATGTGTGTTAAGACTGGAGTTTATGTTTAATGAAAAGGAAGAGACTGCAACAGCCTGCACAGTGTTCAGAGCTGACTCTCATTAAGCATCAGGCTGAAATGTGAGTGAGCAGGTTTTATATTCATGCAGTGCTCAAGCATTCAGAGTCCAGACGTTCGTGACAATACTAGCACATCCTCTGCATACGAAAATATAATATGATACCAGCAAACTCGCTTGTGGAAATACATATCGGCTTCACTGCATCTGCAAGGCCAGGTTTCCCAGCAGGACATTATTCTTTTTCTGATTCATCTGTATGAATAGAATTTCTTTCTTTAATATAACTTCATTTTGATCTACCTGTAGTGTGTAGTTAATTAAAGATCACATCAGGGCTTTTTATCATTGTGTAATATCTGGCTAACCAGCTAGACTTGAGCAGGTACAATGCTACAATGCGACTGTTTAATAATTTCTAACAATACATATTGCAAATGTGCAATGTAATTGGGTTGTACAATATTCCATACACAGGGGCAGTGGTGGCCTCTTGGAAGGGTAAGGCTGGGGGTTCAAGCCCACTATCGGCAGGTTGTCACTGCTGTCCCATCAGTGCAGCTAACCGGGTTATCAAATGCAGGCCATGTCTCTCACTGTCTGTGGAGTGAAGCATGTAAAAGAACCATTGCTGATTTTCGTCAAGAGTAGGCTGCAAATCCGTCAGCGTGTTTCTGCCCTGCGATGGCCTGGCGAGCTGTCCAGGGTGTACTCTGCCCTCGGCCAGTGTTGGCTGAGATGGGCGCCAGCCTCCCTGCGACCCTAATTAGAAATAAGGAATTAGAAGATGGATGGATGGAATATTCCATACACACTGAGCCTAGGAATAATTCATTTGCAACACTGGGTGGCACTGTTGGAGAAAGAATACCACAGTGTCTATTCCCATCAGTGGTTGTGCTTGTATATTTCAGTTGCATTAAAACAGCTTTGTGGGAGGAAAAGGCATCTAGTAAAGCATGCACCCTGATAAAATTTACCAGACTTGTTTCAGTATCTGCTGTTCTGAAACACCTTGGTGATGAGTGGCATGCAAAACAAGGGCATGACAATCGCAACGCTTCAAAACTCAATAAATGACAAAACGCTATGCTCTCAAGTCACCGGTGCATACACCAAGCAATCAAAATGCTAAGTTGAAGTTGTAGAGGGAGGGGAAATGTGACAAATGATCATTCTGTCATGTGTAAGGTTACACTATGCATGAAAATTGAAGGATATTGAAAATGAGGCCTTTGTTCATCTTCTGTTTTGGCTTTTATGTGAGATTTAACTTTAATTCCATGCCCCTATCTCTGCCCGTCTGTCCTTTTCATGCACTTGAATGGCAGTGACACAGACACTTGTCTAAATGTCATGGCTCCTGGTAGTGATATTTCAGTAAATGTATAACATGCTACCATAGAATTTTCTTTCTTCCTATCAGTCATCCACACCTGTTTTATTGTTAACACGGCTGAATAGATGAGTGTGTACATGAACACCAATAATGTGATTGCTATCAGATTTCAAGTGGCCGTGTCAACTACATACTCTAATATCGACAATCATATTAACATCTTTCTGGATTTCAAAAAATCACATTAATCCACCTCACAGTAAACATGAGACATCTGCCGGATGTTAAAACGATGTCTACATCATAACGATTGGTTGTCCAGGACTATATCTGTATGTCTGCACAGCACGCAAATCAGGTTCAGTATGCAGACATCTGACTACAAGGCCATTTGGACATGGATTTGTAGTTCAATATTTCAGTGTTTGACTAGGACACGTTTGGACATCTGTGGACGTGTAATAAAAGTGCAGGAAATAGTCCTGTCATTTGCATGCAGGTTTCTTGATGTGTACGGTGGTATGGTGGTGTAGTAGGGTGGTAGGTGTCGCATATCTGCTACACTGCATGAAGCTTCCGACTTTGAAGCCAGTGGGTTGGATTTCATGCCAGGAATCAGGTTGAGCCGGGGACCTCCAGATGGATATCACTGTTATGCTGTAGGGATTTTGCTCGCAATGTTTAAGCACATAAAGCTCGCTTGTTCCTTAAGAGGTAAGTGCCACTACAAATCAATTAAAATATAGTCTAATGATATAGTCTGTTTATCCTATAATTGTAGCATTTCTGTATTGATAGGAGTGGTCTTTTTCATCCACAAGGCATAAGGGGTCATTGAATGCTTTAATGGTGAGGATATCATGTGCTATGACACTTGCAGTCACCAGCTCTCGCCACAATTGAATACCCATGGAGGATTTCCGAACGGCATGTTATAAAACAGGAGGCACGGTGGCGTAGTGGTTAGCACATCCGCCTAACATCAAGAAGGTCCTGGGTTCAATTCCCAGCTCGGGCGTTTCTGTGAGAAGTTTGCATGTTCTCCTCGTGCTTGCGTAGGTTTCCTCCGGGTACACCGGTTTCCTCCAACAGTCCAAAAACATGCTCAGTAGGCTAATCGGCTGTTCCAAATCACCCCTAGGTGTGAGTGTGAGCGCGAATGGTTGTGTGACTGATGGCCCTGCGATGGCCTGCCAAGCTGTCCAGGGTGTATCCCGCCCTCGCCCAGAGTCAGCAGAGATGGGCCCCAGCCTCCCCGCGACCCTAATTAGGAATAAGCGGCTCGGAAAATGAATGAATGAATGAATACCCCCATCATCTTTTGGAAAAACTGTGTTCACCCCATAAACCTGATTCAGAGAACAACGCAGAGACCATCAATAAAAAGCATGAAAAGGCCGTGCACAAAACAAGAACCTTATATAGTGCTGGTAATTGGTGGTATGGGTCATTGACCAGGTGTACCAAGTATGTGAAAGAGTCATGTGTTATGAGTGTCAAAATTCGTGATCAGTGAGGTGCCTGTTGGGAAGTGTCGTGTGAGATCTAAGCGTAATGTTAGGAATCTGTGACAAGTCGAAGTAAAATTGCTTTTTAGTGTATTGCAGAAGGGTTAACTTTAACACTAATCCTTGGATTTACTAGTTGTAGACTCCCATATGTCCTCCATAGCAATGCCAGCACAACGAGATTGGGCGCAGTATTATATCAAGTTCATGATGCCAAATCTCTTATGTAAGTTGTAGCTTCAGTAGAAGTGAGAAAATCTATCCTGCCAACAATCTGGGATGTCGCACCCTTAAAATGGCTGTTAGGGAAAATATTCAAGAATATTCGCAATAAGACATTAACTCCTAACACTTCCTGTAGATAGCAAGCTCTGTGCTAATTTATTTATTTTTTTCACAGATGTGAGTCATACCTTCTGTTTGATGTCATACATCCTTTTAATTACATGGTTTAAATAATATTTCTTTTCATCTCTATTGCCTGGGCCAAAATGTAAACTCTGTGTAATGACTAGCATGGTACTTGAAATTTTTATTTTTTTTTTTTTTTTCCCCCACTAGATATTCCTACTGGAGTGGATATTTAAATGACTAAGAGTCATGATTTTAAAGTACTAGTACTTGAGTAAGTTTTTTTGGCTACCCTGCCCACTTCCTAATGCCAATAGTACATTTTCGGAGAGAAATCCGATTACTTAACAAAAAAAAAAAAAAAAAACACATCGACCAGTTTAAATGCACTGAAGTAATATGATATTGATGATATTGACAAGCCAGTCACTGATCAGATTTCTTTCTACAATACATGCCTTGATGTACAGTGTGTCTGACATGCAACCTTTGTAATAAATCTACAAAAGAAGAAGGTGTTTAAAAAAAAAAAATCACTTCTTTATTTGTATTCTTGTATTTGTATTAATGACTTTATCCTGATGCAAGATAAAATGTCATAGTATGACTTACATTGTCATTCATCTGGAAAGAGACGTGAATTGCTCCTCTCGGAACATGGAGCAATGAGTTTATGTTTTATTTGTTCATATCATGTGTTTTTTTTTTTTTGACATGTGTATTTATTTTCAATTGTAGTCTTGTCTGTAGCCCAACCTGTCAGTGATGTGTTTCCCGATTGTGTTCACGGTGTTCTTTCTTTAGATCCTGATTAGTTTGTCTATTTCTACTCCACTATAAAATCCCCAGTGTTGAATTATCTCTTTCAGACTTAATTTAATCCCAATTGGACCCAAATGAACTCTGAAAGGAAACGACTGCGAATTTTACCATGTATGTTGTGTCTCGGTCTACTTGCAAAGTCTCATCATGCATTTGTTTGTTTCTCACTGAGACTCTGTGTTTCTTTTATGCTTTTCTATTATGGGGATACCTTGTCTAATGCTACCTGTCTGTCTAAAATCCATTCTTACCCTGTTGTACCTTTATCAAGTTAGCTCAAAGTTACTGTCATGTCATTTTGTTAAGCACATTATCCTTTATTGGGGTCACAGGAAGGATGGAGCCCATTCCACCTGACTCTGGATGAAGATACACCCTGAAGAGATTGACAGGACTGTGGGAGTAAACCAGGGTATCAAGTTTAAACCCACACAAGCACAGGCACAGGGAGAACAAGCGCTACACAGAAATGCCCTCGTCGGGCAGGGGGCTGGAACCCAGGACCTTCTTGCTGTGAGGTTGAAGTTCTAATCACTACACCAATGTTACTGGCAATGTGCATTTGTATAGTGAAGTTTGAGCCTTATTTTATTTTATTATTATTGTTATTATTATTATTTTGTATTGTGCAATTGTAGGTTTGGATCCTTTGTCCCTTTTTATGGACCTTTGTTTAGTGTCATCACTGTGCAACAAGGTAAACTAGCTACCCAAACCAGGTATATAGTGGAAAATAAGACCACTGACCTGCTCAGAACACATCCACCCTGAATTACATACAAATACCTCTTCAATTTAATGTGGTGCTGTATAATTATTTCTTAATTAATGTAATTAAACATCATTTAACTGTGTTGGCATACTGACAAGTCCCTTTTAATTTGACTAAATGGAAGAAAGGTGATCTGTCCTGGATCCAGCTTCTCCCCTCTACTGGGTCTCATCAATAACAAGCAACAATTAAGAGATTAACAACCCCATAAATGCTAATTTGCTCCTGAATGTAAATAATCCCATCTAATGTCAGGTAATTATTTAGGCAGCAGATTAAATGACTTGGCATGTCTCAGGAGCAACAGCTTAGAGGTAAGAAGGTATGAATACCAGTAAATAACTGCATTAGCCTTTGAATGGTGGAATACTCACTATAGTGCTGGTTGGAAGCAAAAACAGAGCAAGATATTTTTACATGCCGTGACAAAAACAGCCACAGAAACCAGAGCCATTATAATCCTAAAGGTACGACTGAAGCTAGAGGAGAGACATCGTCAAAGATATAATCTGCTGTTCATATTTTCTACAGTAAATAATTTGGAGTGATCAGCTTCAAGAAAATGGTGAAATGAAATCATCAGATCTCAATTCAGTTCAAGACCTTTGGGAGATTTTGTTTGATTTGAAGATTTTTTTTCCAAATAATCAATCAATCAAGCAATCAATCAATCCTTTCTTTCTTTCTTGCTTTCTTTCTTTCTCTTCCTCTAAATTTCCAACCTCGAATTAGATCAAAAGCAAACACACAAATCATCATAATCAAAAAAAAAAAAAAGAAAAAATTCCCCTTGAAATTTTTATCAGGAGTTTGGGATGGTATCCTCGACTTCAAGTTCTGCTGAGCTTAGCAAGTGATCTCAACTCAAAATGTATGTGTCACGTAACGAGTGAGGCTGGAGATGTAGTGGATGCCTTTGCAGATAAAAATGATATAAAAAGGCATTATTGATTTAAGCCAAAGCCAGGCCGACAATACCAAAACAACATCCAAAAAGTTTGTAAGCATAAGGCAGGCACAGATTGACTGATGAATGGTAATAAAATAACAACCAGCTGGGTAGCCTTGCACTAAATACAGTACGAAGAACGATACCTCACAAAGTATATGACAGAACAGAGACCTTAAATAGTGCCAGTGATTAGTACGATAGTAGGTGTGTGGCGAGCATGTCCAAAGTCAAGTGACAGGAATAGATTTAAGGGTTGCTGGGAAGTGTAAGAAGTCTGGAAAGGAGCAAAAACAGGTTGAGAATGTGATGTTGAGGTTGCACTCAGCATCAGCAATACATAAAGTCCTCTTTAAAATTAATGACATTTCATATACAACTATTACATGAATAGAGATATTTTGATCGTTACAACTGTTCAACTAACTATGCTTTATTTCATCTTATTTCATAACCTCTATGTCTTTTATTATGTTCATGGAGAGGCTGGAGCCCATTCCATCCAACTCCGAGCGAAGGTGGGGTACATTTTGAAAACGTCACCAAGACCATCTAAGCCCAACACAGACACACAGTTATTCACAACGAGGGGCAATCAAGAGAATCTGATTAGCCTAATATGTATATCTTTGAATTATGGGAGGAAACCCATGCAAACTTTTTGTCACACTGATTATTATACATATATTATACATTATGTTCCGTAGTAAATAATAATAAAATAAAAATTGTTGGTAAATTTCTGTGGTGTAAGAGAAATGACCACCACCTCACTGTTGATTAAGTTCCCATATGAGTACACCCTGTCTTGCTATATTCCTTACTTATTAATGGTTAAACATTGTGAAGGATCCTTATTCAAATTTTCTCTCATCTTAGGGAGTCATTGCTGGAGTAATTTCCTGCATGGCTGCACAATGGAGAGGAACCCAGGCCTTTTTATTGAATGAAAATTATTATACTCTGATGCTGATCCGATATCACAAGTGCAGACAGTTTTAAGAGTCAAAACTTGTTTATAGTCCTCCTTATTGTGGGATCTAACAACTGTACCACAGTACAACTGTTTGTAGAAAGCAGAAAGCGAAAAAGACACCAACCTCCATTATTTAAGGTACCAAGGACATTTTTCCTTGAAGGATATCCTAATAACCTGCCGCAGATAGTCCTTCTTTATCCTGACTGAGGCTGTTAACAAAGACAGAAGACAAAGACAATCATATTCCTTATTATTTACCTGGTGATATTATAGATTGTTTGGGTATTATTTTATCCACCTCTAGCACAAATGCAATTATTCAGATCACAAACTAAACATCCATGAGTCACCTTTGAAATTTCTGGCATCCATTATTAATAAACAACTTTATTAGACAACACACAGAACCTTTTGTTACATGAGCCAATAAAAAGATTATAGCTCACCCTAGCCACCATGATGACTTGCACTCGCAAACATTATTAAAGTGGCTCTCCTAGAACATTACTCATAATTCCTCACCAGAACAGCCTCTAAAATTAGAGATGACAGAATCTTAGCAATACAATCTATCTTTGTTATTAAAGACTTAGGCTAATGCGATACTGAAATTAGAGCAGCTTGAGTAACTGTGCCCAACAAATACGTACACTGAAGGTGTTCATATTGAAATACTTGCAATGTGCCTAGTGATTTTGGTGCTTATTTGTACTGCATATTCATTATACCAGTGAGAAGCCAGCAATCACGTGGATATTTCAGCAGGACGTTGCCAATGCGCTTGTTAGAGTGTTTAATAAGAAAAAAGAGAATATAATAAATTAGTTTTCTTTTTCTCTGCATCGCTTGTCTAATTTGCGGTTGCAGGGAAGCTAGTGACAATTCCAGCTGACTCAGGTGGGATACACCCTGAACAGCCCACCAGTCCAATGCAGAGCCACCACAAAACAACCATTCGTGCTCAGGTTCAAACCTAGGGGAAATCCAGAATAGCCAATTAGCCTAATGTGCATGTCTTTGTAAGAAAACCTGCCCAAGCAGGAGGAGAACATGCAAACTCCACAAAGAAACACACCTGCCGACGATATAGAACATATACTGAACCTTACTGCTGTGGGGCGAGCTTGCTCACCACTGCGCCACTGTTGAAAATAAGAAAATAAGTGAACACGTTCACTTTTCTCTGTTCGATAAAAGAATAAAAAAAGAAATAATCACTCATCATTTTCCCCCAATGTTCAGTGTTGATTGATTCATGAACATGAAGGAAATACTGTAGCCAAATTCAAACACAAAGCAATTTTAGCCTTAAAGCCCACTGTTAGCTACAGCCGAGCTGTATTTGTGACTTGGAATTATTTTTGCGTAAAAATATCTATGGGATATTTACACTATATATTAAACAGCTTATTTTTTCCACTAAACAAAGAAACACACAGAAATGCATAGAAATTCATCAATACAGTCATCTTTGGTAGGACTGATGAATTTTTATTTATTTAATTTTTAAACCAATTTGTCCAATTAGGACAGGAAAGCTGGAGCTGAAGCCCAGGCAGGGTACAGCTTGAACAGACCATTGCAGGGCCAACACACAGCCAATCAGACTCCTATTCACACCTTGAGCATGTCTTTAGACTGTAGGGGGTGGGGGTCTGAGCATCAGGAGGAAACCCATACAAGCACAGGGAGAACATGCAAACTCCACACAGAAATGCCGTCGCTAGGCACAGGAGTCAGACACAGGATCTTCTTGCAGAGAAGTGGACGTGCTACCTGATATGCCACAATACCACCCCAAGATTAGTTCCTTATTTACAAATTTGAATCTCATCACCAATTGCTTCATCTTCCACCTTTAGAGAGTCTTTTTTGACATCTTTATCATTTCCACCTTCGAGGATAATTTGTGTTGCCTTAATGTGTGTGAGGTTGTCGTGCACAATGGTCCAGACTTTGCCCTTGTATTGATTTTTGCTGATCTCCTGACATTTCACCTAATCCTCATTCATTCATTCATTTATTTTCTAAAGCGCTTAATCCTAATTAGGGTCATGGAGAGGACCCCGAACAGCTTGTGAGGCCATTGCAGGACCATCACACTCACAAGCATTACGCTCTCCCTCACACCTAGAGGTGATCTGGAACAGAACATTTGCCAACTGTGCATGTTTTTTCGGATTGTGCGAGGAGACAGGGATACCCAGAGGAAACCCACACAAGCACAGGGAGAACATGTAAACTCAATACAGAAATGCCCGAGCTGGGAATCGCACCCAGGCCTTCTTGCTGTGAGGACTGTGCCACTGTGCCTCCCTAATCCTGATTACAAGTTTAAATTAAATGTTTGGAATATATCAACCAGGCCTTTTAATAAAAGTATCATCCTGCAATTTCATCCGTCTCACACCGGATGAATGCTTCATTAGGTTCAGCTGTAATGGAACAGAAATAATCAGACTGACGAGGCCAGTAACGAAGATTGTATTTCTGTTCTGAAATAAACAAACTCTTATGTTATGTTTGTGAATATTAATGCAGTTGTACAAGCTGTTCTGTCCGTTTCACGAATGAATGCAATGTTATTTGTTTGTTTTGCTAAAATGCTGCAGTGTTTCTGGATATCAGGCTGGTAAATGTAGTTAGAAGAAAACACTATTATCAGAGATATAATGGGAAGCTCAGTCACTGCACAGGCCCTGCTCTTGCTTTCAGTGCACTATGTTTTGCATCTATTGTAGAGTGATTTGAGCATCCATGCAGACACAGTGCCATCCGCATTCAAATGACCCAATATTTACACAGGCAGATCACCGTGTTTGCTCAGCATCAAGTGCCCAATGAATACTAAGGGACTGTGTAAACAGTCTGACATTCTACAATAGCATTATTCACCAGCTCTTGGGAATTAATAATTTATGGAATGCTCAGAACACCGAGGTATTCAGACATGTTAAGATTTCATAAGATTATCCTTGATGACTGACACTTCAAGTGTCTCTGAGATTGCAAACTGACAGTAAATCAGCATTTAATACTTTAATGACAGATGAGACATTTCAGCGTTAAGTTTATGTTCTTTTATGCTAACTTGTATTATATAAGAAAAAAAAAAACAAAAAACATCCCTCCGAATTTAAAACTGTCAAAATATTCCATCAAAAAGGTGAAGACGTCAATCCCTAACGAGCAAGCCAGGGGTGACAGTGGTGAGGAAAATCCTCTTGAGAGAGCTAAAGGAAGAAACCTAAAGGAGCCAAGTTCTTAAGAGAACTCATCCTCTTCCTCCTCTGGGCAAAGCAGACAGCTGGATTATAAATCATTCCTATTGTACACGTGTGTATTATAAACTTAAACTAGACACAGTGAGTTTGAGTTTGTTCAGTGTGAATGTCCTGAGATC
>JBCNYG010000021.1:42172218-42185318 GCA_039654305.1 Porochilus rendahli | reverse complement strand
TGCAAAAGAGTCAGAACTTCTTCCTCATGTCATGTCAGGTCTTTTTTCAATTCACTGATACATCTGTCTGGTTCAGTAGGATATAAGTCTGCATTCAAATGTGTTTCGTGCTGCTTTGTATCTATTTCTATGGTTAACATGTGACACAAATAATTAAATTAGTTTGAACTGCTTTACAGTTGGTGCTTTATAATGCACTGATTTATTATTTCTCAACTATCAGCCTTGTTGCATCAGGCTATACAGACATCCATTCTTCATTAATGTGGCATTCTATCATTCTTTATTTGATACTCAAGAATATTCAAGATATAATTGTACCGTTCACTGGTACACTGTGACCCTCTCCGCACACCACATATCAAACGCTACTGTGCAGCTTGACAAGATGTGTCAGTTACTGTGACAGACACATGATTTCAAGCAGCCTGCGTGACTCACACAATTTATTCCCGCAAACTGAGCATCTGAGAAACATTGCAAAAAAGTTGTCTGCTCCTCTTTCTCTGATCTTTTTGTTTTGACATCTCAGTAATGCCGTGCGCACTAAGGGAACTGAAAAAATGAGAGGTCTGAAAGAGGATGAGCCCTTCTCCGAAACAAACAGAAGAGTAAAGAAGCCCACAGGGACATAGACGGAAAATATATATATATATATTACACAGTAAAGGTTGAAATACACTAAACAGGTATACAATGCAATACAAATAAATGTTTCAATACAGTTTTTGCACATTTTTTCTTACAGTTTTTTGCACAATTAATTCTTTGTAATAGTTCTATGTCCTCATTCTATGTTTACTTTATTTAATTGCATTAGTTTGCGTTCACTCTGAACTCCGACACCTTCCTGTTGTGCCAAATCATTGAGAGTTACGGCTTAGGATATAAGTCATTTTTGACAGCTGTAACTTGATTAGGTTGAATGCAGCACAAGCATGCCCTTTAGCTGGTCCGTGCCTCCCAGTCTCCTATACTACATTAGATATTCTCTCATAACTACCTGTCAGCGTTTGTCCCAATCCAATCGCCTTATAGCACAGCCATCAAAAGGCCTCCTTCATAAACTACAGCAGGTTGAAAATGTGGAAAACATTGTTTTTAAAAGCATGCTGAACAAGTACACATTTCAGTCTACAAGTCCATCAAGAAGACGAAGAAGAGGACGAAGAATATTTATATTTAGGACGAAGAATATTGCAACTAAGACACTAAGACATTCCACCCCAAAAAAATACTTATGTAAATAACTATAGGATAATAAAAAAGTACAAAAACTGTTATTTTGCATTTACAATAAGCTTCCAACCACCTTTTCTTTTTTATTGTGGATGCAGCCTTTGTTATCATCATCTTGATGACAACGGTGCGATATTGCAATCAGTTGGGTGACATTTTAGTCTGGAAATATATGAGTAAGATGCTAGCAGGGTAAGGTCAACTCAAGTGTGGAATACAAGTAAGAATTAACTGAAAGGAAAATGTTCAACTGAGACACTACTCTCTGCTGGGAGATGCTATCGTTAACAAATTCAGAGATTAGTATAAACAGGCCACGGAATCGTCACATCCCCAGGTCAACAATAAGCACCTCATCAATCACTCCACTGAACTGCACCACTTGTATAAAAAAGTTTATACTATCTACCAGGTTTCTTTCTTTAGCCCTTAGTAAGCACTACAGCTCTTTTTGCAGCATCCATCAACAAGAACCTTGGAGAAGACACACCATAGGGGATACAGTGTGACCGTAGATGAACCTTCCCTATGTGCACGCTGGGTAATGAGATCCAATAATTTAAGCATGGGAATGATAGCGTGGGGAATTGGTTGGTGGTAATACAGGCAAGTAGGTCAGATTTATATTGCCTCTCCAGAGTTTTATTCATATTATAACTTTGAATTTTTCAATTCTACTTTGTACAAATGCAAATCACAAGTTTATATTAATGCCGTCATTTAAATAAATCAATATTTCTACAGAGAACAACGTACACAAAGCCTTGTATGGTGGATGCTCTGCACAAATGGGCTTAAAATTCTAAATGTTATTAGTGTAGTAAGTTTTCTTTAATCACACATTAATTTACCTTTTAATAAAGGACATTGTAGAGTCAATGTTTTCATAGGAGCTGAAGGTAATAGTGTTACAATTTTGTGTTTTTTGACATGGGAAATCTTCTAGGATGGAAGTGTTTACTGTTTATCTACGACAGATAACAGTTTGTCCTATTCAGGGTGTACCCAGCCTTTGCCTAGTGCCGGCTGAGATAGACTCCAGCATCTCTACAACCCTACTTGGATTAAGTGGTTGCGCAAATGAGTGTTTTATTATTAGTTTTAAGAGATAGGAAACAAACAAACAAACAAACAAACAAATAAATAGAGGTTGGTGACAAAATACCATTTTTCAAGTTGCTGCTATAGTGTAAGTGATAACAGGTATTTATATAAGAAATCTTTATTAATGTCAAAAATCCATTACAAACACACTTACAGTCATAGGCATCACAGGCAAGAATATCAATATTGAGCTTTGAGCAGTCGTTATTTTATTTATTTATTTTAATAAACTGTTCCAACTTGCTATAAGAGGAAAAGAAACAATTTTGGGTGCAAAATCATTGGAAAATAATCAACTTTGGGGTGGCAACTCACAAGTCACCTCACACCAACTCATCATCGATTGCACTTTATCTACACATGCTGTCATGTTTATTTCTGACTTGCTTACGTACATCAGGGTGTACTGAAATGAAGTGGAAATGAACTGGTGTTTTCTAGCTCAGATATTGAGAGTGCAGTGACTTTTTCTAACAATTGCATGGTGACACAATAGTGTGTTGAATGCCCAATTAAATACACATTAACTACTTGCTCTGACTTTTAGATAATGACTATTTTTTTTGTTTTGAAGTGACCCTGTTTTGTTTGGCAATGTGGGGGAAAAAAGCAAATTACATTTTCTTCAATATTTTGAATGGTTTATAAGATATTATTATAGTATTGGTGGTGTATGGTGTAAGATAATGCAGATAGTCCACTTTAGATATTGATCATATGTACCATTCAAATACGAACAAGTTTCATTCACTTCAGACATTAAACATAGACTAATCAACCCAGGATTTGACGAGGAGTAGATTGGTGAGTTTCTATTTAATTGACTTAAACTCTCTTCACCTAAGCAAATTCAGAGGCAAGTGATCAAATGTTTCCATCAAATGATCACTGGCTTAATTGCAGACAAAATGCTCAATGAGGCTTAGAACTTTAGATGAAGTAATTTGTACACTGCAGGAACAGGAACTAATTTCTAAAGTTTGAGCAGACCATTGTAATTAGCTTTGTATGGAAAATCTTACAAAGACTATGTGCTATGCATTCATTACTGAAGTTTATCTTTTAGAAACTTTTGGTGACCAGTATTATATAAAAACAGGGAAGGGGAAAAAAAAACATTTGCATACCACAAATCTAATTAAAGAAACCTTCATATGTTTACTATGAATGTTCACCCATGGGTGGTTTTTGAATAAGGAACAACTATGACAATTAAAGTAACTTAGCTTTTTTAACTTAGCAATTTGTTATTATGTGGCTGCACTTAAGAGCAGACACGTATTACTATTCACCCAGATAAACGGGGCTTTTTTTCCATCATAGTT
Organism: Porochilus rendahli; assembly: GCA_039654305.1. NCBI lineage: Eukaryota > Metazoa > Chordata > Actinopteri > Siluriformes > Plotosidae > Porochilus > Porochilus rendahli. The sequence goes on along the minus strand of JBCNYG010000021.1, from coordinate 42,181,650 downwards.
AATGCAGCCCGACCAGCAACACAAAAAAAAAAATACAAAAAAAACCCAACAACAACAAGAACAACAACAAAAGAAACGCTTTTCTCTTAATCTTTAATCAAGTGCCATAAGGATTTCTGAGTCAGTTTGTGTATTTATAATGGGTGTCTATTGCTTGGAATGTTCTGGAATAGAGTGCGTGATGTCATCCTAGAGTGTGAGAAAAGAGATGATTATCTCGAAAAAAGTTTTTTTCACTCGCATAATTACTACTACTCCCATGATTTTCATTATACACAAATAAACTTTGCATAAAAACGGAGGGAAATATGTGCTGGTTCTGACCATGTAACTTTCGGGTTAGCAGCACTTGGAGAAATTAAATGGTGAGCCTCTAACTGACAGCTGTACCAGGAATGTGTCAGTCGAACTCAATACAAAACTTTGGAATCATTTAAAATCAATATGAGGGTCATTTTTACATCGTGACTCTTTTGAATATTTTTCAAAGAACAACAAAATAATTGATTGGTTCTGATCATGTAACCTTCGAGTCAACAGCACTTGTAGAAGTTCAATTCTACATTGAAGTCAATACAAAATAGTGCTTTATGAAATCATTTTCAGAATCAAATCAGAAGTCCAAAAGTGAAACGTGCGCCATTGCCTTTTTGACTCAAAAAATGTATGTGTAACTGTCGAATGACCAGCTGTGTCATGCACCTCATGCAGACACTTGCAGCACGTTATAACACAAAACTGAGTCATGCCCACACGTTGCCTCTTTGTTTGGCTCCAGACAGACAGATGGAATACGTCATAGAATAAATATGCAAATAGGTACTGATATGTATGTGTTCCTAAATATGTGTAGAGCCGGGCTATCCAGTAGGTGCTTTGAGTTGGTTGCTCTATTTTTTTTAAAAAGTTAAAAAAAATAAATAAATTACACAGCTGAGCAATTGAGGGTTAAGGGCTTTGATCAAAGGCCCCTGTTGGGCAGCTTGGTGGTGCTGAGACTTGAACCACTGAGCCACCACTGCCCTAGTAGTAAACTGAAAAATCATTTAATTAGGTTGATTTTGCAAAAACAAAAATATACAGCTTTTTAACAAAAAAGTTTCAGCTGCATCTCTGATTTTTTTTATTTTATTTTTACTAAAAAGTGAAAGAGATGAATGAACATCCTCAAGTTAAGGTGATTTCACAATTTTTGCCAGGGGTTGTATAAAACTGTTAAATACCTGAGAATATCAGCTGACTGCAACTACACACAGACACACACACACACACACACACACCAGGTTTGCCCTGCCTCCCTCTGTCACATCCTGTTGTAGCAGATCAATCTCCTTTTGAAGCATCTGCTCTCCTTATTTGAATAGCGCTGGTATAAAGCTTGGCTTACACCCCACAATAATAGTTACAGCTAAAGCATATATGGTTTAATTCTTTAATTTAGCACTGACTGTTTTGCCATAGCTACTTAAAAACCAGTGTAACCTCTGAGGGATTTCTCTGTGTTCTCCAGTTCAGCCTGCCAGTTTTCACATATTTTCTGGCCACAGTTGCAGCCACATCTCAAACTTTCTTCAGGAATTTTTCTGGTACTTTTTATTGTATTTTAAAATTACTTTAGCTCATCATTTTCAAAGCAATTATATTTTATTTATTTATATATATATATATATATTTGAAAAAAAAAATCCTGAAGCTATTTGAGATGTTTCATAATATACAGTTTACACAATTACGCATCGGTGACAATCGTTGTGGTTTTCCGGAGAACACACTTTTTGACAGACATGCTTATGAAGCCGATGTGGAACTCTGTACAGAAAGTATTTTACATCCAATCCCTGGTATATTCTTCAGCAAGTTATACAGTACTATGCTGCTTTAGAAAAAAAAATCTATTCATATCTGAAAAAAGCACTTATGTCCTCCAAATGTAAAGTCTACTTTCCGGAGAAGACATTTTTGATGGACGAAGGATCCCTACAAAGCTACTTAAATTATAAATAGAGCTTACATGCAGCAAAAACATCTCATTAGATTGTAAAAGTAAAAATATTCTAAAAGAAAAGATTCCAAAAGTAAAAGTTAGTAATTGGGAGGGCAGTTCAGAATTTTATCAGGTAAACACTACTATTTTTATTACAGTGGAGAGAATTGAATTCTGCACTTCGTCAAAAATTTTACAATATTTTCCTCTGATAACACTATTTAACGGAATTGAGAAAAGATTTCATTAGTGCAGCAGGGACTACTCGTCCGCTATATAACAATAAACAAGAGACAGTCATGAAGTATGCAAGTGCCTACTGAGCGGGGTCCCTTGTAAAATATTAAAAATATCCTGACCATGAAACAGCCCAAACACAAACTTCACACAAAAACGCCTTCATTGGGCCCAGAACTCAAACCCAGGTCCTTCTCGCTATTAGGTTAACGTGCTAACCACTACACCATCAAGCTGCCTGACTGAGACATTTTTTTTTGTTTTAAGTTTTGCCCCATGTTAAATGTGTTATTTCTCTTTTGAACATCATCCCATGCACACATCACCTCTAATATGTAATTCATTCTTACTCATATCACACCCTGCTCTAGAAAAGAAATCACCAAAATTTGTGACGAAGGAAAAGAAAAAAAAAACAGCAATATTGATTGATATGGAATCGATATGACATTGATAGGGAATACAGAAAGTCAACTTCGACTGAAACATAAAAAGTAGCTAGCTAGTTAACATTAGATAAATGGCGATTTTGTTGGACCTTCACCGCTAGCTTTTTTAGAAAAATGTTGGATGAATCACATTTTTTAAATTCAATAACAAAACCAGCGAACCATCAGAGATTAAGTCTCAAGCGTCAAGTCTCATTTAGAGAACAACTTGCTTATTAAACCACCTCAGGCATATTCCACATACCATGGCCAGGTTCTACCAGCCCTAGTGCTAGGATGCAAATGTTTTCATTCCAGCTCGCCTTTCATTTTATCCCCCAACCTGCGCTCTTTTTTTTTGTTTAAATAACAAGCCCACCACAGAAAGGTCAGCTTTATTAAAAGCCCCTTACACCATCCAGCTTTCACTCCCACCTCTATTCCCCCAACAGCTGTCCTGCTATTTCTGCTGCTAATCATTTCAACTCTTACACACAAACACATATTCAGTCTTCTGTTAATAATGAATGTGTGTATGACACCTTGCGTTTCCTTATCTGTTTCTCACCAAGCCCTTATGGGACAAAGAAATCCCAGTGGGATAGATAATATGGAGAGGCAACATGAGCTACATTTAAAGGAGGGATATCACATTGTGCACAAATTATAATCATCTTTACCAGTTTTTAAAAAACTAGACAACACCAGCACAGCATATGCTGTGTGTACATTCTTTTACTCCACTGCCCTTTTTGTATGTGCCTGGATGTGTGTGGTTCTTCACTGCATACAACTGCAACATTTTCCAGCATTTTGGCTTTTCAATATTCGTTCATTCGATTTCTGAACCGCTTAATCCTAATTAGGGTCGCGGGGAGGCTGGCGCCCATCTCAGCCGACTCTAGGCGAGGAGAGAGTACACCCTGGACAGCTTGCCAGGCCATCGCAGGGCAGTAATACGCTGACGGCTATGCAGCCTACTCAATGTGAAAATCAGCAATGGTTCTTTTACATGCCATACATGCCATAGACAGTGAGAGACATGGCCGGCTTTTGATAACCCAGTTAGCTGCACTGGGGGGACATCAGTGAAAACCCATTGATAGTGGGGCTTGAACCCCCGACCTTGGGATCAGTAATCCAGCACCCTACCACCGGGCCACCACTGCCCCGCTTTTCAATATCACATCTGAAAATTAAATAGAGGCAGCCAAAGCCTAATGGTTAGACAAGTAGCTTTCTGAAAGGTCGGGGGTTGGGGGAGTGAGCTGCATCTTCCCTTCTACATTCATGGCTGAAGTGCCCTTGGGTAAGGCACCTAACCCCCAACTGCTCTCCAGGCGTCATAAAACATGGCAAACCACTGCCTCCAGTGTGTGTACACTTACTTTTTAGGTGTGTTTGCTCTCTTTGCCTGGGTTAAATGCAGAAGTCATGCATTGTGGCGTAGCATGGTGGCGTAGTGGTTAGCACTTCAGCCTCACAACAAAATGGCTGTAGGGCCAACACACAATCACACACAACCATTCACACTTGCATTCACACATAGGTGCAATCTGGAATAACCAGTTAGCCTCATGTGCATGTCTTAGGATTGTAAGAGCAAACTGGAGCACCTGGAAAAAACCCAAGCAAGTACAAGGACATGCAAAACTCCACACCTGAATAAATGCCCTCGTCAACCACAGGTTCTCAAACCCATGACCTTGCTGTAGTGAACTGTGCCTGCTTACCACTATGCCAAAGTATCCCAATGTGATTTAGAAACCAATCTAAATATCTCATCATTGATGGCAGCTCACCAGCTGACTCTCAGCAAGACTGAAAATCCCAGCTGACTCATCCCCACATCAAGATCTTGTAATTTTCCTGGACAACTCTGTCAGTTCAGTTACTGCACAAAACCTTGGGGTAAACATGGACAATCGCATGTCTTTCTCCACTCATATATTGTTAATCCTTCTTGATCATATTGATTTCTCTTCTTTAGCATTTGAAGGATTTGTTCATTTCTTTCTACTAAGGCCACTCAGATACTTGCTCAGTCCCTCGTCATCTCAAGGCTAGACTACTGCAACTCACTCCTGGCAGGTCTGCCTTTAAGTGCCGTTTGACCTCTGCAACTGATCCAGAATGCAGCTGCATGGCTTGTTTTCAACCTTCTCAAGTTCTCCCAGACCATTCTTCTGTTATGCGCTCACTCTCCATGGGCTTCGTGTAGCTGCTCGCATTATAATCAAATCACTAGTAATTAAGTCTATTGGACTTTTTCACCCAAGCCTAGTGGCTTATCAGGGTGGTGCTTATCACCGGTTTCTCTAACGTGAAGCGACAAGTTCAACTCCTTCTGGATAAGAGTTGTGGTTAAGACCTTGCCCAGGGGTCTTAGCACGGTGGGGGTCCAATGGGGATTCGAATCCACTACCTCCTGATCATTAGTCCGACACCTAGCACCACCAAAACACTAGTGCAAAATTCAAAAATAGACCCTCACCCTACTATCTCAAAGCACTTATCACTCTCTGCTCTGCACCACATTCTCTCCAATTCACAAGCACTGCTTGACTGGTCCCTCCTTTTACCATAAGACAAGGAAAACATGCATCTAAACTCCTCTCTTTTCTGGCAACAAGGTGGTGTCATATTTGGGAGTCTACCAGCTGAGGACGACACAGTGGCATAGTGGTTAACAAGTCCACCTCACAGCAAAAAGTCCTGGGTTCGAGTCATGGACTTGGCAAGAGTGTTTCTAAGAGGAGTTTGCATGTTCTCCCCATGCTTACGTGGATTCCCTCCAGGTACTCCGGTTTCCACCAACAGACCAAATGCATGCACATTAGGCTACTTGGCTATTCCAGTTCACCCCTGAGTGTGTGTATGTGAATGGTTGTGTGTGTTTATTAGACTGCGATGGCCTGGCAAACTGTTCAGGATGTACCCCGCCTTCAAAAAGAGTTGCCTGAGGTAAGCTCCTTGTGACCTTGATATAATTCAAAGGCAATTATAATTTTATTCCATGTTTTCTATCCGAAATGCTCTGCATCTATCAGACTTTCAAGGGCCATTCTATGTACAGCCCTCTTCAAGATATACAATGGCTCTCACCCCTTCATTCCAAAATCTTTTTCTTGACCTGTTCCTTTGTTGACTAATCTTTTCTTTAGATCGTTACTATGTTGAAAGGTGATTACTGTCTAATGGTGGCTTGCAGGTTTTGTTCAATAATAGATTGGTATTTGGGGCTTTCTATAATTCTCATTAACTAGACTCATAGCATGATATCATGCTTCACCATGATTGTTGTGCTCTTGGGTGATAGGTTCTGTGAGGCTGAAATAATTTGGACACAAGAGCTAAAGCAAAATTTAGAAGTTTGAGCAAACCACTGTAACGAGCTTGTATGTGAAAGCTTACAAGACAGAATGTGATGGACTCATTATTGAAGTTTTTCTCTTAAAAAACTTTGGCAATTTTTTTTTTCCAAACCAGCATAGGAGAAACAATTAGTATCCGACTAAGAAAGAGCTGTAACTAAATGAATCCTTTTAAAATAAGTCTAGTGTTTTCCTTTATATTGTATGTGTTTTGTAATGACTAGCCCAACATTTCTGAATTCTGAACCTTACAATCTCTTTGAATTCAATATTCAATTCATTTCCATGACTTAGTATTTAATAGCATTTTACAGAAGATTAAATACACTGATTGAGGCACTGACCAAAGATGAAACTCCCGATAGATGTCTCTATTGACAGATATCTGAGGCTGGTGTTATAAGAATATGAAGCTCCTTTAAGGGCTGAATCACCTTCACCATGAAAATAAATAAATAAATAAATATATAAATAAGTCTCCAGTGCATTTCCAGACTACAATCTAGAGTGGAAGCAAGAAAGATTAACACTGGAATTTATTTTCACTGCATTTTACAGCTGATTTCTGCATTCATTTGTATCACCTGTCTTGTTAGTTTAATTATCCAGTGAATCGAGTACATGTAATGTGTTCCTGTTAATATTTTATGTTGTTTTGCTTGGCTAAAGTTTGTCTGCCTACTTGAGATAGATTGTTTTTTTTGTTATTTATAATAAATCTGCCATTTTTACATTTTTGTGAGTGTGTGTTTTTCTTACATGGTTACAACAGCCTGAACTCCCAGAATTCATTGTAAATTTATCTGCATGAACAAATCAGAGACCCACAATTCCCCTGTAGTGTGTGCTAGGAACACATTACCAATAATTACTACAAATGTCTGCCTTTTTTTGTTGTTGCTTTCTGGTTACAGCTCCCCTTCTGGGATCATGTCCTCCGATGACTGATTTATAAACCTTACTGAAAGTGGACAGCAGTGGTAATGCAAGGTATTGGCATCCTGAGAATATTATGTCACTAACTGATTCTTTTTCTCCAATACTCTTATATTTTCTTAGCAAACATAGTGTGTTTGTGTGTGTGCGTGTGTGTGTGTGTGTTAAGTATTAATAAGCCTCCTTGTCACAGTTACAGTCAGTCCAAATCTATTTCTTCCCAGCATGTAATGTAGGTTTTAACCAGATAGCCATTCACGCAATGTCATTGGTGAGCAATTATGACAGAGTGTAGCGTGGTTGCCAAGTCTGGAAAAAGGAACCCAATGTCTGGAAAAAGCAATCCAACCAGACCAGATAATTCCAAACACTTATATGATATATAGCCTTTATCCAGCGTTCAGACAGGATTTTTATTTAAAATGGTGCACTCGTAAAAGCCATACTTGTACGGTCATCTGTCGTTGCAGCACTTTCATCAGCTCCTCAAAGTCAGTGTTCTTTCAACCCTCTATACACCAAAACAGAAATAAATTATGAGTTCCATTCAGGCAGTGTGTTAATGCACAAAGCTACAGTAAAACCCTGCACGTACTAATAACAGTGAACTGTTCAAGTACTGTTAATGTATTGCACCTTTACATTTTGTAACCACCAGCTCACTGTGCTGTCACTAAGCCTGTTATTTTTTTTCATTAGTTTCCTCCTATAAAAGCTAGTTATTTCACTGAGAAGGAATAGACAGAGCACAATTCCCAGTGCTTTCAGGAATACAGGGCAGAAGAACTACAGTGTTCCTTCAGCTAACCCCATCAGGCTCAGCAAGCAGAACAGAGGTGCAGGAAATCGAGCTGCACCTCAAGCAGCTGACGACGAGGACGATATAACTGCACCCACGATGTGACATGGTGGGAGTCATGGAAACCAACACGAAAGTATGCAGTGCTGCAGAGATGTAGCTACCTTACATCATGTTGCTAGATAGGTAATCTCTGTGTGTTGGCTTGCTCTGCTTTAATTAGTCCTCACATTTTCCCTGTGTTAGTCTGCCTCAGTAAGTGTACTGCATTTTCATTTTTTGTGCCTGGGTTAGTAAATAGACAATGTGTAAGTACCGCCTCCCTGCATCTGCAGCTCATCTTTGCCGTACAGTGGCAACACACTATATCTATAGTCTATCATAAACACAAATGTCTCCGAGGGCTTTATTTCCGTTTATTGGCATAAAGACTATGCCCAATTTAAGGTCCATGAAGACATAGTTTGCCAAGTTTGGTGTGGAAGGACTCGAGTGGCTGCACAGAGCCTTGACTTCAACCCCACTGAAAACCATTGGAATTGGAACACCGACTGCATGCCAGGCCTTCTCACCCGTGAACACTTCCCAACCTCCCTAATGCTTTTATAGCTGAATGACCACAAATTCACATTCCTAATTCCACTGAAACGCCTTCCCAGAAGAGTGGAGGTGATTGTAGCTCACCGACTTGGAGATGAATTGCTATGGTTTTGGGATTGGATGTTCAACAAACAGCCCTGCAATGGCCTGGCGAGCTGTCCAGGGTGTACCCCGCCCTCGCCCAGAGTCGGCTGAGATGGGCGCCAGCCTCCCCGTCACCCTAATTAGGAATAAGCGGTTCAGAAATTGAATGAATGAATGAATATTATAAAGGACTTTGTTCAGCATAAGCAATGAATGAACGCTAATAAAATTTACATACTTATGCTAATCCTTTAAAACCTTCAAACTGTAGGTTCTAATAAACGTGGGTCAGGTATCTTAACTTCACATCAGAATCTACTAATAATTATTGACAGTTGATGAACGTAGAACTAAGCAGGTATACCTGTTTGTACTGATTTATGTATGATGTGTTTGAAGTGTTTATTAAGGTATCATGCATCCCTAAACACTTATCATATATATACTATCTACTGCCACAGTCACCTACCTATGATGCTGAAGACGTAGAATGCCTTGGACCATCTCTCCTCTCCGTCCCGCTCACCTTTGCATTTGTAAATCTTATCTTCGAGTATTCCTGTGAAACCACTAGTGGGCATGTACTTGCCCATCACTTGGCTTCCGGTTTCTTTTTCATGAAGGGTTACATTTATTTTTGGGTCTGTCACCAGACAGGGGATTGTCCCTTCTTCGCTTGTCTTAGTGACTGCTTGAAAATCATTTTCCAAAAACCACTCGTCCGGGTCTGCAAAAAGAGAACATGCTTAATGATAAGAATGCTGTAATGCTAATAAAAGGCGGTGATGGCTTAGTGGTTAAAGCTCTGGATTACTAATCTGATGATCAGGGTTCAAGCCACAGTTCCATTCTTAAGCAAGGGTCTTCCAAATGTCATAAATGTGAATGTAAATGGGGGCAGTAGGGGCCCAAAGGTAGGGTGCTGGATTACTGATCTCAAGGTCGGGGGTTCAAGCCCCACTATCAGCGGGTTGTCACTGCTGTCCCCCC
>JBCNYG010000021.1:41791106-41808606 GCA_039654305.1 Porochilus rendahli | reverse complement strand
AGTGAGTCTGGAGAGTGAGAACCATAGCTGGCATCCGACGCCCCAGGAGAAGGAGCTGTTCCAGCGTCACTCATGGTGGACATGGGGCCCTCCTCAAATACATCACTTGTGAGAACGCCATGGCCTGAAACCTGGCCCTCCTCACTGTCCTGCGGCTCCATCTTTACCTGTTGCAGCTGCCACAAGGGGGAACCATTTCCTGCTGCACCTGATACATAAAGTAATATCAGATCAGGAAAAAATACCAAATAAGTCTTCTTTATCTACCATTTAATCATAATTACTGCTTACTAATACACTGCTCTGGCAAAAAAAAACGCTAATATTTTCATGTGCATTTAGCGTAATCGTCATGCCATCATTTCAACAAACATGACATTTATTTCCATCCAGTGTCAGGTTCATTTCTCACCCACATCTTGAACTGATGAGGGTAAAATTGAATTAATTGAATTAAAACCCATAAAAATCAGGGCAAAAAACAAAGACACAAAAAAAGTTACATAAGTTGTAATGAAAGATTTTCAGCTCTGGAAACTGCCAGTGTTTGATTACAGCCTGAAAGGACTAAACCAGGGTTGTCAAACTCATTTTCAATGGGGGCCCCACCCCCCAGTGACATTTGAGCTGAGATTTGAGTTTGACACCTGCGGACTAAACGTTCATTCATTCATTCATTTATCTTCTTCTGCTTCTTCTGAGGTTGGGTCACAGGGGCAGCAGTCTAAGCTGTGAGGTCCAGACGTCCCTTTCCCGAGCCACTTCCTCCAGCTCTTCCGTGAGGACATCAAGGCGTTTCCAGACCAGCCGAGAGACGTAGTCCCTCCAGCATGTTCTGGGTCAACCCCGCGGTCTCTTCCCGGTTGGACATGCCCGAAACACCACACCAGGGAGGCGCTCGGGAGGCATTCTAATCAGATGCCCGAGCCGCCTCAACTGGCTCCTCTCAACAAGAAACAACAGCAGTTCTACTCTGAGTTCTTAAACAGTGTTTACTAAACTAAAGCGGACTAAACAGTGATTACATTATACATTAAGAACTGAAACCTAAATTCTGTGCTTCAACATTAGTACCTGGGCAGTAGTAGCTCAGTGGGTAAGGCTATGGGTTTCAGATCAGAAGTTTGGGTGTCCAACCCCTAGTACCCAGTACTGCAAAGTTGCATAAATGAGATAGAAATGTAAGTCTCTCTGAATAAGGGCGTCTGCTAAAAGTACCTGTGGTGTGAGGTGAGTGTCCATCCTCCAGTCCTCCAGCCAGTCTGTCGCTCGACATTCCCAGTACTCCAGTGGATATTCCTTGTTCTGCTGAAGTCATTTCGCCATCAGCGGCCTCGTTCAGCGTGAAGGCGAGATCATTAGCAGGTTCCTCCTTCACTTTAAGTGGATTAGAATCCTCCAGAGCTTTATCCGGGTTTACCAATCTCTCGTACTCTTCTGAGAGCTCTTTGCTGACCTACACACCAAAGCAGAGCAATTAAAATAACTGATCACTGAGACAACGTTATTTTTATTATATTATATTTTATGTTTATTATTTATTATTATTAACTAACAGATTATACAGTATACTTGATTTATTGATAACTGTTAATATAATTGGCAGTATTTAGCACCAATGTAACATACCTCTATCCCCTAATACTGTTAATCGGTGAAAAACATCCAAACAATTCTGATTTTGAAAAAACATGAGGTAACAATATAGCCCCACTTTAAAGCCAGTGTGGTAAGTGTGGCTTACCTGGAGCATGTAGCTGTGGTAGTCTTTAATGCGAACCTGCCAGAAGCGCTGCAGAGCCAGCACACTGCCGATGCCCACCTCATGGAAGACTTGCTCCACCACATCAGGAAAAGGAGTGGAGCCAAGTTGGGCCTCGCGGTCCACAGCCACGCGCAGCAGCCAAGTCAAACGCAGGTAATGCTCATGCACCAAGTCAGTCAGGGTCTCCAGCACACTCTCCATGGCTGATTCAAAACCTGCATGCGCCAGCACTGTGGCAACTGACTGGTACAGGAGCTGGCGGCATGAGGGCCAGCTTAACTCGGTCACAGGCTCTCCTTCACCCCTGTATGGGGAAAGAAAGAGAAAAAACACAGAACCATAACATGATGTATCCTAGACAGACCACACATATGGCTGACCCTAAACTGCTGTGTATTTACTTATAAAAGTCGCTCTCTGGGTCACTGTGCTGCAGCTGGAACAGCTCACGAGTAGCTTTGGTGTCCAGAGGTAGCAGATCATCTGGTGCTGCAGGTGTGATGGGACGTGGTGGTAGTGAATCCACATCTTCTGGTTTGAGAAGTCCCTGAGTCTCAGACCCAGTGCCTGGGGGTTGCTGTCCCAGCTGTACTGCGGTGATTAGGCCGTGGAGTCTTCGGGCATGCTGGCACAGCTGTACCGTGTGGATTGTGAGGCTGCAGGGCTCAGAGGGAACGTCCAACATGGTGGTGGGCCGAGGACGACGTGCTGATGGCTGGTGCAGAGGAGGGTCCTGCATCTCGACCTGGCGGAATTCCCGCTGCAGGAGATCGAAGGAGCTGCGGCCTGGTGGGGCAGAAGCAACCGGGAGCTCACCCCAGTAGCGCATCATCTTTACTGGATACCCTAAACAGTGCCAGTGCTTACTGAGTAAATGATCTGAAAAGCAATTGGTAGTAGATTGAATTTACAAAGTTTTGTGAGAGAAACAAACCAAACATGTGAAGCCTAGCTAATTCCACTAAACATCTGGACACCACAGATGTTCTACTCTGGCACTTGAGGACCCAGTGAAGTGTACCATGATTTACAGAGAGGTGATTTCTCTGTCTGTAACAACAATGATCCAAATAGTCATATGCTCTCTATGTATACGAGGTGTTCCTGAGCAAAGAGATCAACAAACATTAAAAATTCTCAGATTAATGACTAGTTCTGGTCCCTTCATTAATGTATAATCTATAAATTTTACTTACGTCAACGTCAATTTTTCGCGGATTAACAACAAACAAGATCGATTCCCCGAGATAAAAATGTGGATTTAAGATATAACAATATGAACATTAATAAAACGCAGCAAAAATGTGCTAGTTATACCGCGAAAAAGAGCTAAAGTTATTTATTTACCGATAATAACACTGAACAAACGCAAGCTATGAATAATGTATGCGTACGCACATAAATGCGTCCGTGTGGCCGCGTCGAGCGACACAATTAGTTCCGCTGTGTTGAAAATACGGCTTTAGTGCTTTAGTTCATAATATGATGGATACATTGTAACAGATGCTTGATTAATAATAGTTCGCTTTTTTTGCTTAAAACTTTGCTTAAACTTATTAATTTACAGAAAAGATTGTTGAGATTACATGTAAGTATTATGAAACTTTACATCTGGGAAGAAACGCGGAACACTTACATCGACACACCAAACAAAAATGGCGGACGTTGTGCACGCAGCGTCACAGTCGGACGGTTGTTTAAACGCAGAAAATATATCAGAGATGGAGACAGTGGAATTATCAAGGGAAGGAAATGGTGAAACTAATGAAGAGAGCACAAACATCATTGAGGATCCGTTCAAGAAACCGGCCATTTTCGCGGCCCCGTCTGTAGCACTGAAGAAAAGCAAGAATGTGCAGAAGGTCGCCTCTGAGACTGACAGCAGTGTAATCACTGAAGATCAGCCGAAACCCGAGTCATCAGACGGGAAGGAATCTTCTCTAAAACCCACAGTAAATGATGATCAATCATTTAAACATGTTTTTGAAAGTCTAGATCAAATTCCTTTGCGTAAGAAGCCTGTTATAAACAATAAGGAGATCCATGCGTCACCAAACACAGAGATCAAACCCAAAAAAACTGTCAAAATGCCCCCCAGTGGTAAATTCCCCCCTCTTCCATACACAGAGCCTCCATGGGCTGGCGTGCCAGGTGTCTCTTACACCTTCGAGCTGCTCAAAAATGGTGCCATACTGGACACAGTGTCTCTCTCTCAGCAGAGCTACTTTGTGGTGGGACGCTTGCCTGTGTGTGACATCTCTCTGGAACATCCCTCCATATCACGCTATCATGCCGTGGTGCAGTATCGTGGAACTGCAGGAGATAGCGGTGCTGCTGGCGAGGAGTTTGGGTTCTACATCTATGATCTTGGCAGTACTCATGGCACCTTCGTAAACAAAAACAAGATCCCGCCAAAAACGTATATAAGACTGCATGTCGGCCATGTTGTGAAGTTTGGAGGAAGCACTCGGCTTTTTATCCTCCAGGTATGCGATGTCATGTTTAAAAGTTTGCATGGCTCGAAGGGATGCTTGCTGTTTCTTAAACCCCTTGTTTGCTCTTTATACAGGGTCCTGAATCAGACGAAGAGGCCGAGTCAGAGCTGACGGTTACAGAGTTGAAAGAGCGGGCCAGAAAGCAACGAGAAGAGCTGGAGAAGAGGATGATGGGAGATGGTTCAGACGATGATCTGGATGATGATGAAAAGGAGGAGAAGAATGAGGAGAGGGTTGCTTGTGGAAGAAGTGCTGCAGAAGACAGTGGATGCTCATGGGGAATGGGTAACACTCTTATCTGATCTTAAATGTATTTGAATATTTTGTTTTAATACCTTAAGAAGGGTTAATTTTACAAAGAAAAAAATATGAAGCCTTATTTTAGCTGTGTACTAGCAGAAGTGTGTAAGTGAGGAAAACTGCAGGTTGCTACACACATACTTAAGAAACTCTGGTACATTTGTTAGATCACTCCACAATAGGGTTTTACGTAAAGTCTCTTAATGCTTCTCTCATAAGATATGAATTGATAACTAAATATTGTAGGTATTGTATTTTTATTTTTTTTTCAGAAATAAACAAAATAACTTTTAGGTTATATAGCCCAACCCTACCTTCAGGGTACCATGACACTCCTCAAAGCCCCAATTTAACAAAAATATAAATAAATAATAAATAAAATAATTGTGCTAAGATTTTTTTCATACATATTTTTTTTACATATCACCCATAGCACATAGTGTTGAGTGACTTAAGAAGAAGTTAAAGAAATCGCCATTGAAACAGAAACATTAGAAATTACATTAATTCTATATCAGCTCCTGAAAGGGTGTATATTTTATTCCTACATTAGTCCAACAATGCCTAGTGCAAGAAAATGTGATGGATCTGTAATCAAATATTCTAAACCTTAAACTTAAGACTTAAACTTATCTGTGGGCTTGAACAGAATTGTGTGGGTGTGCCTGATGACATGCTGACAGTAATGTCTCCCAAATCACATCTAGTACTCTGATTTAGTATTATTATTCATCATTATTAATCCTTTCCTATTGTTGAATGAACAGGAGAGGACATCACCCTAGAGGAAGATGAGGATGAGGAGAATCCGTTTTCCACAGAGTTTCAAGAGGACCAGGAAGCTGCTTACCTGAAAGATCCTAAAAAGGCTCTTCAAGGGTTTTATGATCGAGAAGGTAGACCACTGTATGTTAGTCTCGTTGCAGTCTGGCAATTAATTCCTTGTTAAATATGAATTCAATGTTTTCCTGATTTCAGGAGAAGAACTGGAGTTTGAATATGATGAAAAAGAACACGGTACCTGGCTCTGCAGAATCAAGTAATGGACACAGTACTGATACTGATAACACACCACTGTTTAATTCTGTTTAAAATTGATTGCAGGTCTATCTGTAGTTCCAGCTTCACAATGTATTACAGGTTTTATAACTTTATGGTTTCTTTAGTAAGTATTGGACAGTAATGGAGTGCATGGTTCCTCCCCCAGATGTGGAGTATTATAACTTGGCATGGTTTAAATGAAATGTCTCCCTCTAGTGGGTGTTTCTTATTTTTGCACATATTAAAGAATAGGCATTTTTCAGGAATTCGGAAATTTTTAAAACATGATCACATCCATGGATCATCTCCAAAATGTAATGATTTATTACTTGTACCACACCCATCATCCAAATCTGTGTATAACATTTTGAGTTATCTTGCATACAAACAAACAAACAGACAGACAATCAAACCGCTAACTAACCAACAAATTAACACAGGGGTAAAAAATTGTTAACAACATACACAAGGAATTGCAGGGTGAATGAAAAGGTTTCTCCATAACATGACAAGCTGCATTTGTTAGATTTTACTACATTTAAGAGAATGGGGGGGGAAAAGGAAATTATTCCTTCAGGATACTAACAGGAACTAATTTACTGGTGTAATGTACTGATGTCCAGCACCATTAAATATATCTATAAACGTTTGAGCATATATTTCTTTCTATAATTCTATTAATTTTCTTTTGATTGATCTTCTAATTTTGTCCCTAATTTTTAGTTATAGGCAATTCCCACTCCAATGTCCAGAGACATGCACATTCGGCTAATTGGCTGTTCCAAACTTCCCCAAGTGTGAGTGTAAATGTGTATGTGTGTGTGGCCCAGCAATGGTTTGGCGTGCTGTTAAGCATGTATCCTGCCTTTGAGCACAGTTGGCTGAGATAGGCTCCAGCCTCTAGGACCCCTGTGGGATTGATTGAGGAATGAATGAGTGGCAATGGAATGCTTTTACAGTTTTCGAGATGAAAAGCCTGTAAAACTAGTGTTGTTTTTTTCTCCCCACCAGGTTGCCTGTTGATGACGCTATGGGCAGGCAGCTAATCGCTGAAGTCACACACTCTGGTAGAAAGAAGGAGGCAGCGGTACAGTGCTGTTTGGAGGCATGCCGCATGCTGGAAGCTCGAGGTCTGCTGAGGCAAGAGGCAGGTTAGTGGTTAGAAACAGCACGTCTGTGTTTATAGCAGGAAATATATTCTCGATACATTTAGTACTGTTTGACTTTATAGTATATAATAATGGAAGAGTAATAGTGAAGTCCATTGTCCGGTATCGCTGAGGGGGGTTTTGTGCCACTGGTGGATTTCTGTTGTGGCAGCGTCTGTTGAAAGCTGTGTTCATATAAACTGAAATAACGTTAAATGTACTTGGGGATGTATTGCGTAAAATGTTTTCTTTCTTATCGCTCCCGAATGTGTTATTCCAGTCTTTAGCTGCTTTTACAGGGCACTTGCAGTGGAACTTCTTGCACCAAGAATAAGTTACCCTATGCCACTTTCTGTGTAAAAACGATTTGATCCGAGACAACTTGACACCAGTGGGAGCAACCTATCCTAGCTAGCGCTAATCCTTTATTGTTATTAGGTTGTATTGTGGGCTTTCGTGGCAGATGGGAAGTTCTTCTCCAGTGGTTTTATATTTACATATTTACATATAAACCATTTGGCTGATACCCTTATCCAGAGTGACTTACTGGACCAGCCATAGCCTAATGGTTAGCGGACCAAAAGGTTGCTGGTTTGATCCCCGATCCAGCAGAAAAAATGTGTGGCGGTGGGGGAGTGAGCTTCACTATCCCTTCCTACACCTTCATGGCTGAAGTGGCCTTTAGCAAGGTACCTAACCCCCAAATGTCTATGGCAGTGCATTGCTCCGAGTGTATGTTCACTCACTGTTTATGTGTGTGTGTGTGTGTGCTCACTTTGGATTGGTAAAATGCAGCAGCAATAATTCCCCTCGTGGGATTAATACAGTGTAGCAAAATTATTTTAAAAAATGATACAAATAATCTTTAAAACTGTACTGACTGCCCATAAAGTTTGTTTGTGTATTGCTTGCTTATTGTCCTCCTAGCTTCTGGATTGCCACTGATTTGAGAGTGACAGTGTTAATACGTAAACTTGCTCCAGGTGCAACTCGTTCCCACTGCCTGTGTAAAAGCCACAACCTCTTTATGGATGTTGCATTATGTGTAAATAGCATGTCCAAAAATCATCACACTATAGCTTCTGAGTGCACACCCAGAGCCATATCGAACAAGTACATGAGATGAGATTGTTGCTCCTGCCTGTCGTCTGCAGTCTCCCGCAAGCGTAAAAAGAAAAACTGGGAGGAAGACGACTATTACGACAGCGACGATGACTCCTTCCTGGACCGGACGGGCACTGTTGAGAGGAAGAGGAAAGAACGTATGAAGAAAGCTGGCAAGATCCAGGACAGACCTGAGACCTATGACTCTCTGGTAAATAATCTGGATTTCATAGATCAGGGGTGTCAAACTCATTTTCAGTGAGGGCTGCACTGAAGCCAAATCTGAAGGTGATCGAGGGACGACTCGAGTAACTAGCTGTTTTTTGAAATAGGCTGCTGCCACCTAGTGGACGGATGAGGAATTAGATTTCATGGTAATGGTCGATCCAAAGAATGTACGATAATCAAATCCTTTGCTTGCGGGCTGGATTATCCTGCGGGCCTTGAGTTTGACACCTGTGATGTAGATAATTATGAAGTACTCAGTAGTGAATAGGTATTGTTCGGTTTTGTTTAGGTTGCGAAGCTCGCTGAAGTGGAGAAAGAGCTCGCCAAAACGGAAAACATACTTGCTTCTTCTGAGAAAGGTTAGAATCTTTCAGAATCAGAATCATTCTGATTCTCACTCTCTTTTATCTCTTTGTTTTTTTCTCTGTTTTATTTTAGATTTATTTTTTGTTTTCATTCTCTTCCTCTTACTTTTTGTACCTCTTAAGTTGTACATCTTATCCCTTATTTTTATTACTATTTCTAACTTTCTTTCATTTATCACTCTCACTCATATACATTACTCCTGCACGTACACTGAAGGAAGTGCATGTATGTTGAATTTTATATGGATAGTGTATTTAAATTCCTCACTAGGCGGCTCCAGCTCTGCTACAGAGGACCCTCTGGACGCCTTCATGAGCTGTGTGCGCAGTCAGGCTGCTGTGGACGTGGTGGAAAGGAAGAAGCTGCATCTGCATGTGGCTGAGCTGAAGAAGGAACAGCAGCGATTGCAGAAGCTGATTGATTTAACCAGACCCACACAGTTGCCCTCGTTGCAGAGCCGGTAAGAATGACAGATGGTAGTTATACTCGTGCCTGGTATTGACCTCCTATATACGGTGTTTACATAGTGTCTCATGCCCAGGATAGACGCCCGATCTATTGCGGTCTTGACCAGGATAAATCTCTTACTGATGAATGAAAGCGAAAGATAATTGTTTATTCGTCTGTCGTCTTCCTCAGGCCGGGCAGTCAATCATCTGAACCTGACATGCCTAAAAAGTTAGCCCTGCCTTTGTTTGGTGCTATGAAAGGTGGCAGCAAATTTAAACTGAAGACGGGAACCATAGGGGTGAGGGCTTCATTATCCATCCATACATCTGCTCTGATCATTCCTCTTTGCCGACTCATCTTTAACCGAAAGCCTTCTCATGCAGAAGTTGCCTCCAAAAAGGCCCAACCTGCCCCCTGAACTCTTCAGCATGAAAGAAGTACCTCCTGGAGGGGAGGAGGAAGAAGAGGAGGGTGAGCAAGAGGACGGAGTGGAAAAAGTATCTGTAATGAGCAAAGACGAGGAGAAAGAGAGCACGGCTGCTTCAGAGGTTCACGTGGAGCCGGCGCAGGACGATGACACGGAACACGTCGACGTCTCCAGGGCTGCGAAACACACTGAAGAAACCTGTTCGCAGAGCCCGAGAGGTCAGAAACGAACACACACACTGATGACACACAAAGATGACGCTGGATTAAATAACCTCAGTGGCTCAGGCTGTACTTCACGGCATTTCGTAAACTCTTTATCCCTGTAGATGTTTCCTGTATACCTTTACCCTTCCAGAAAACACTGATTGCTTCTCTACAAGTTGTTAAGGATAGTTAAGGATAATGGCTCACAGTGCAGCTAGCTGATGACCGAGTTGCCCGTCAGATGCGTACGAGTCCCTATGCGATTTATTGCCTGCACACCACTCGAGGATTCAA
Organism: Porochilus rendahli; assembly: GCA_039654305.1. Classification (NCBI taxonomy): domain Eukaryota; kingdom Metazoa; phylum Chordata; class Actinopteri; order Siluriformes; family Plotosidae; genus Porochilus; species Porochilus rendahli. Next base: position 41,798,782 of record JBCNYG010000021.1, on the reverse strand, counting down.
AATAGGTTTATATGGGTGTGACAGTCAGGGATGTACATGCAGCGTAGGGCCGTGTAGAGTATATGAGGAGCAGGACAGGAGTGGAAACGTCAGTAATCCACTCTCAGAACTGTCCGGCACAATATTATTCACAGTTGTCTGTGGGCAGATAAGTTCCATAGGCTAGATTTCTAGAAATTTTTACTTCACTTAGCCAACAACTAGAGAAAGGAACATTTCGATTATTGTTTAAAGGTCAAATATTATATGAATTTTAAGACAAATTTTCCAATTTCTGCACCAAAGTATGACTAAATATATGTATATTTCTAATATGTAAAAGTAGTAGTTAGGAAACAGTACCTATAGTTAGTACAAACAGTGACAAAATAAATCACGTAAATAATTAAATTTTAAAAAGGAAAAAAAAAAAAAACAGGAATAATAATACCAACAGCAGTAACAACAACAGTAAGAATAATGAAAGTAATGATAGTCATATACTAATAATGATAATAAACACTGAAAAGAATGAAGCAAATGAAATTGTTAACTTTACCGTATTTGAAAGAGAGTGGGAAGAAGAATAATCTTATTTAATCCCACCCCGTACCTATCAGTTCTTAACTGATTAAAATGCACCCGCTTCCCAATTAATGTCTCCCATTTGTGCACCCCTCATCCCGCAAAAACATGTTCAATTGTACCAAAATTTATTATACAGAGAGCAAAAGAAATAAAAATGAATAACAATATAGAATAGTTTATACAATAAACTACGATGAAATTACTATAGCCTGTTTGGCTTCCTCCTCCCATTTCTGGTCTTTCCACTCGCTGTGAATACTCTGCTTTCCTTTCAGAGTGCTGTAGGGCAGATCGAGATGGGTAAAAAAAACGCTGTGCATGGTGGGGGGGGGCAGCAGGAGATGGCCCAGCATGCCATCAAGCAGTAGTATGGCCCAAAAACATCTGTGAAAACAGCCAACACAAACAGCCCAAGGGAAAAATTGAACAGGCGCTAACCTTGGTATTTACCACTCTGGCATCGTCTACACGGCTATTCAACACTGTATCAACGTTTATGGGTCAGAAAAAGCATAATATCTCCTCGTGAAGGCCGGCTTACCTCACAGAGAGAAGGTTTTGGGTTCAAAATTGAGGTTTTGGGTTGGCAGGAGCCATCTCCGTTGAGTATGCATGTTCTCCTTGTGCTGGCTTGAGTTTCCTGTGGGTACCCTGGTTTCCTCCCAAAGTCCATAAACATGTATATTAGGTCAACTGGCTACTTTAAAATGCCCATAGGTGTGAATGTGAATATTTTTTGTGCCTGTAATAGATATGCAAGAGGCCGGGGTTTCTTCGGGGTGTACCCTGTGTCTCACCTGAAGTCAGCTGGGATAACCTCCAGCTTCTCCACAACCTTGACGGAGAAGAATTACTGATAATGGCTGGATGTTTAAATGTACCACACTCCAACTGTTTCCAATATTTTTTGCTGGGGAAAAAAAGCAGCTCCAGGCGTATGTGTGTACATGTGCATGTGTGTGTGCGTGCTGATTAGCTTGAAGACACGCCAGGCCACCTTTCCATTATCATGAATATTAAGCAATATTGAAACAAAATACAATCCAGTACGAAAATAATGTTCTATAATGCACATGGAGGTGTAATATGGACACAACTACACACTTGAAAATACAGATGATGTCTTTACGAGTGACCAAGAGCCTCATTCTACACAGATGAAGAGTTAAAGTCTTTCTGAATTCTTTACTGCTACAGAAATTGATCCTTGTTTTATTTTTTGCATGTCGATGTTAATGTCTATGTTACACTAACTCAGCCTATTTTTAAATTGTTAAACAATCAGGCAAGTATAACATGGTACTGAGTAACAAACTGAAGCTTTAACTGAATCAAGACACTTAGAATAAATAAATAATTTGTCCTTTTTTAAGTATCATAAAATCAAATGCTTAACAGACTTTGACCAGAAGGCTGCGCTGTTAGCCTTTCGTCTAATGATTGTTCAAGCATTTGGTAAATGGATTCATTTGCGCCTCCTGGTTGATTTTGTATTTTAAAGAGAAAACCCAGGACTCAGAGAGACAAACAGCGAAGAGGCCTTCCTCACATCACAAAGAGAAGACCAAAGCAGTTCATTTTAAAGACGACGCCTCCTCAGGACCTCAAGGTACAAGTGTGTTACAAAGGGAATGTGTTCATGTTGAGCGATACAAAACTTATGAACTTTTTCAACTCTCCAGGGAAACTCCAACCTCCTCTGAAGAAAAGTGGGAAGATGATTGGTCCCAGTAGGGTATGTGGTGTATTTTTTTCCCCCTACGTTTTTGTGGCAAGATATATTTTAGTATTTTACACAACGCAACAGATTCCCTAAAGGCTTGTGCCTACACATGGTGCTGTTAGTGTATGAATGCGCGTTGGTGCAATGTTTGCTTTAGGTGATGACTCACAAAATTTATATATATTTATATATATATATATATATCACACCGTGCATTTTTATTTCATGACGCACAATTGAATGTATTTTTACTGATGAGCCGTCAGCCATCTCCGGGTTTATTTGCACTCTTTGTAAAGTTCATGAGGTCAAAAGGGTATGAAAATATTTCCTTATTATTACTACTTCTATACTTAAATGAATTTGTGGTTTCGGAAAAAGCTTAAGTTTTTCTAAGTAAAAATTCTCATTATGGAGTATGAAAATATGTTAATCATATTCAATAAGTAATCATAAGGAAATATTTTCATAATCTCTTAAACCATCTTTACAAAGAGTGAAAATAAATCCAGAGATGGCTGAAGGCACATTAGTAAAAATAACATTCAAATATGCGTTATGAAATCAAATGCACTGTGATTTATTTTTATTTTTTTATATAAATTTTTTCTCTCGGCCTGGCCTGGCCATCTATTAATTATTGCGAATATAAGGAATTGAGGTAATGATTTGGTACCAGCTGACAGAAAACCATAATTTTTTCATAATAAAATATAAAAATGGAACATATTTAAGTTACTTTTTATGCAAATGAGTTCCTTGGTGTACCAATAATTGTCACACTACTTCTATACTTAAATTTATTTGTGGTTTTGAAAAAGTGAAAAGAAGTACAAATTTTAATTATGGAGTGTGAAAATATGATAAGTAATCATAAGGAAATATTTTCAAAACCTTTTTGCCTTTTGACCTCATGACCTATACAAAGAGTGCGAATAAATCCAGAGATGGCTGAAAGCTCGTCAGTAAAAACAAAATTCAAATATGCGTCATGAAATCATCTTCTGTACTTAAATTTATTTGTGGTTTCAAAAAAAGCTCAAGTTTTTCTAAGTTAAAATAAGTAAAAAATCTAATTATGGACTGTGAAAACATTAAGTGTGACTTATTGGTACACCAAGAAATTATTTTGCAAAACGTGGATGTGTGTTTTGTCCCCATGCACAGTACGAATGGTTGGACAGAGAAGCAAAACAATCTACACAAAAATCATCAAATGACCAAAAAATGTCAATATTGATATGAGTATAACTGTTCCCTGACCGATCCCTATTGAAAACGTAGGCTGAGCTGAAGGGTAGAATGTACAGGAGAGAGGGTCTGGAATCCTGAATGGCTTAGGTCTCCTTTAAGAATTGGATTGCGTCAAATATCATCGTGGAATACTTGGTGTCCTGTTATGTCAGTAGGGAGATCACAAAAAGTCTGCACCATCTTTTTATATAATGGTTTATTAAGTAAATTTGCTTGTTTTTTTACTAGTTTTACAGAAAGCGCTAATAGTTCTGGAGCTAAATGTACAAAAAATACACAATGCAGACATTTATCTATATATTTGTGTATTCCTCCAGCCTCCAAGCACCGTGTCTAAGCAGTACCCAGAGGACGACCCTGATTACTGTGTGTGGGTGCCTCCTACAGGTATCGTAGCAGCCGCCTGCTTCAAGGTTTTTGCTAATCAGGAAAACAAACACATACTTTAATTATAGCTGGGTTCATTTCTTTAACTTATCAGCATTCTGCTTAAGTTTCTCTTCAGTTAGTGCAGAATTCTTACTCCGCACAGTGGTCAGTGTTCTAGCAGTGTGTTTCTGTGCTTTGATCAGACAACTGTGAACAAGATTCAGGCCTAGCCCAGAAATTCTTTTAGATTGAGTAAGTACCTGAACCAAAGCTTCTATGGAAAAAAGGAACGGAGGGAAGTGAATGTATAACACAGCTGCACAGCAATAAGTAATTACTGGAATTCAAGTAATCACGATGCATTTTTGTTCTAACCACTGACAACAAAGCTGTTGCATTAGGATAAGATAAAGTTTCTTGTTTCTGAAGTCAGCCGGAACCCTTTTACTTGGTATGAAAGATCGTGCCTTCATCTTGTTGACATTAATGCTGTCCTAATGCACTCCTCCACTGCACTGTCGTATTCTCTGTACAGTCTTTCTTGAGCTCACAGTAGGATAAATGTTAATATTTGAAGTTTTTTGAGGGTTTTTTTTGTTTTGTTTTGTTTTTTTAAACGCAGCCTGGCAGAGTTTTGGTTGGAGAACTCAAAAAAAGTACACCGGGCCTCTCTTATCAAAAAGGATATGAACAGATGTTCAGTCAGTTGTTTGCAGGAACATTTTAGGAAGGTATTCCTATCCAGAAAGAAGTTCCTGGGTTCGAGTCACTGGCTCGGTGAGGGCATCTCTGTGTGGAGTTTGCTTGTTCTCTTCATGCTTACACGGGTTTCCACCAGAGCCTTGAGTTTCCTCCTACAGTCCAAGGTCATGTATGTTGGCTAGTTGGCTGTTCCAGATTGCCCCTTGGTGTGAGTGTGAATGGTCGTGCGTTTGTATGATGGCCCTGCAAGGTTTTCTTGAGCTGTTCAGGCTGTCACTCGAGAGTCACCCCATGACCTTAGTAGGATTAAGCGGTTCAGAAAATGAGTCGATAGATATTCCTATCCCACAGTGAGTTTGCGTAAATTTAGGTACAGAGACTCGTTCACTTAAACCATGTTTAATAAGATTTCAATTGAATAATCAGGGTGAGTTACTGTTATGGAGGTTTGTAGTATGACCAGCTATGCCCTTAATGCCTGGAGTTGATTGGTATTTATCAACATGCACGTCAGTATGAACGAATCAGAGTTTTTGTTTGGTTTGGCCTGCGGGAACATGACTAAAAGATGGATTAACGAGGCTCGCTAACAGTTGTTACGCTTTTAAAAGTTTCCATTGAGCATTTCTGGTTTTGATTCCAATTAAGGCAATAATGTGAGACACATGTTGTGAATACTGCTGCCTTGTGTCAATTGCATTCCTCTGCTTTGTTTGAACAGGTCAAACCGGTGATGGACGGACTCATCTTAACGACAAATATGGCTACTAAGAGCGTGACTGAAGTTTTTACTGGTGTCGTGGTGAAAGGGCACACCCAGCTGACCAAACACACAGTTGTCTCACCATTCTGGATCGTTGATGGAGACTTGTGCACTTTAAAAATGGATTTTCAGCAGGAGTTTTTCGCGTATTCTTTGGCTTACCATCTTTTTTCGCACTTACGATCTGTGTTCTGAGTTCACAGTGCAAAAGAGGAGAGAAGGATAGAGAATTGCCAGCACTGTTTTTTTAAATTGGAGATTTAATGGAGCCATCGTTGACTAGTCAGGTCAAGCACTTAATCCTTCTACATTTTGCATCATGTTATGTTCACCCGCATCTAGCTAGTCATACTGGACACTTAAGGAACGAACTTCCCTGACTGGCTGGCATAGAAATCTTTAACACGGGCTCTTTACTGGCATCTAAGGTATATTTTTCTGCTGAAATTAAGTTAATTGTTTTATGTAAACAATTTTTTTTTTCAAAATATTGATCCATGTGTTGCTTAATAGCTTCCTACATTATCCACAATGCCACTGGTGGTGGCAGTTATGTGTGCGATCATTAAACACCATTGAAAATGCACTACCAATGTTCCATCTGTGACATCAGTATTGCATACAAAATCGCAACTTCTGCCCCATTACTAAACCCACTAAAGCCATTTCAATCGAAATATATTTCACGTGTTTCAGGGTGGAATTGCTGTATGATCTTTGAACCCGACTCATTCACTCCTACTCCTCACTCAGTTTAACATGGTTATATAGGCCCAGTTCTCACTCACTCCACCATACTAATCTCTCTACGTGTAACACTAACCAACCAGGGAGGGATATCAGGCTGTCCTGGGTGAGGTTATTAAGCCATTCAGCTAAGAACAGCAAGTGTTCAGGCTGGTTCTGGGTTCGGCCCGTGTTACTTTAGCAAAGAGAGGGCGAATGTATTCGCCAGCCATCTGGATGCTTGCTCTGTATCCTGGAATTGAGAGAAAGCTGTCATGAATAAGATGACACAAATGTGTGTGTGTAAGTTTGACGTACAAGTTGGGCTGAGTGTGTGATGTGTATGTTTTTCCTCTATTGATATTAATGACGAGTGACTCAGTGCTAAGGAGGCGTGTTGGCATGAATGTATGCTGTTTTGTCCAAGAAAAGATTAAACCTTCCTACAGACTCCATGACTCTCCAGTAATACTTTTTTTAGCCCTTTATTTAATTGTTCATTAGTCCTTGATAAAATGTAAAGGAAAAGTGTATTTTTATTACTTTTGTTTTTGTACAAATAAAAGGTTCAATGCATACTTTGTTTTTATTCCAGAATTTACTGTTAGCATGTTTGGTTTATATGGTACATACAGTTTTTAGCATAACATTCTTGCCAAGTGTCCTTACCTACACGCAGCATCTGTTTGGGAGAACACCCAAATAAAAATCTTTCACACCATTTACTCTGTCCATCACTGAAAAGGGATTGCTGTATCACCCATGATTTCCTAATTTTATTCATTTATGTATTTGTTATACATTCAGATTTTAATCTAAGTAATTTAAGAGTGCAAACCTCCACAAGGCCAGGGGAAAAGGGTGCTGTACACTTTTCTGGCGACAAGCCTCAGTATTTTGAAGATTGCAACCCGATTGGCCCATCATATCTCCACAAGGCTTCCAGCCTGGGAAAGTAGTATCTTTATAAAAATAAGCGTGGGAGGAAAATTGCTCTCTGCACTTCCATGTGATGGTTTAAATCACCATCAGGTGTCAAATGGCTCCAGCCCGTTTCATCAGCCCAATTTACAATGGCATCTTGGAAATCAGACAAGACTGCAGTTCTTCGCTGTTAAAAAGAGTCAGTAAGCATTCTGAAAGACATGACCTCTAGATCCAGTGGAAATGGATCTGGCCATTTCATCTGCCATTCATTTGGCTAATCCGTGTGAAAGAATCACATGAAAAGAGGACCTGGTTGCTCATTACTATGCTGACAAACAAATGTTATATATATAGATATATATATATAGATATATGGATATATATAGATATAGATATGTGTATGTGTGTGTGTATGCACATATATAATAAGTAACTTTCAGCATTAAAATGACAATATAAATAAAACTATTAACATAAGACAAAAAATAATTAAATTAAATTTTTAAGAATACAATTAAAAAATATTATTCCTAATGAAATTTAATTATATTACATATTATAATTTAATCTGCGATGGCCTGGCGAGCTGTCCAGGGTGTACTCTGCCCTCGCCCAGAGTCGGCTGAGATGGGCACCAGTCTCCCC
>JBCNYG010000021.1:41775945-41789084 GCA_039654305.1 Porochilus rendahli | reverse complement strand
AGGGTGTACTCTGCCCTCGCCCAGAGTCGGCTGAGATGGGCACCAGTCTCCCCGCGACCCTAATTAGGAATAAGCGGTTCAGAAGATGAATGAATTAATTAATTATAATTTAATTAATTAAAAACTAATAAAAAATGTATTGCCGTCTTTAACAAATTTATTAGTTTTTTTTTTCTTTTTGAGAAAATTCATTCATTTATTCACCGAACTGCTTTAACCTACTAGGGTCGCTGGGAGGCTGGAGCCTATCTCTGCTGACTCTGGTTGAAGGCGGGGTACACCCTGAACAGCTCGCCAGTTCGACACAGAGCCAACACTCACAACTCAAACTTACACCTAGGGACAATTTGGAACAGCCAATTAGACTAATTGGCATGTCATTGGAATGTAGGAGGAAACCAGTGTACCCAGAGGAAACCCATGCAAGCACAAGGAGAACATGCAAACTCCACACAGAAACAGACTAGTCAAGACTGGGACACAAACCCAGTACCTTCTTGCCAGTTTTATATATCACTTTATATATCTCTATTTTCAAAATCTTACTTCTCTCTACACACACATACACAGCTCATGGTTGGATTGCACTTAATGAGCTATATTTACAGTGATCGGGTCTGTAGTGGTAAGTGAAGGACATCCTGGAAGTGGGTGAGTGTCAGGATCCTGTCACAAAACAGAGCACGATGGCTCATCTAGCTATATTCTTTATGTGTATCCTTTGATCATGCATAACCCCAATACTATAATTGTGCCACTTCCAACTGGTTTCCTCTGTTTTAGCAACACTGCTGTGTACTGACGTCAACTTCCACAATCGCATACACAAACACACACAGCTTATCGCTCTGCTTGGGATCTGGCAAAAGCAGACTCGTGGAATCGGCCCACGCTGGAACCAGTGTGCAGCTTGAGGGTGGGTTTGGACCTTATATTGCTGCCAGGCTTATGCAGGATACAGTACACAGGGCAGGCTCCAAAAATATGAACTCACTATCTACATTCACTACATTTTAATGTAGATGATTTTTAATAGTCCTCCATTAATTTCCAACTAAGGAATTATAAGAAAACATACACATCTACTGAAATATTGACACAATCAGTATGACTATTTTACACTGTCCTCTCAATCAATAAGTATTAATACATTTTACTTGCATTGTTAGTTATTTGCTTAAGAAACTATTGGACCCAATTGCACTAGTTTCACATAACTGAATAAACAAATCAGTTCCTGGTACTAGTGTCAGACTTTTGGACCCTGCGCAATGAAAAAACAAAACCATTTATATGATGACATAGTGCACCCTCATACCCCTGAACTAGAGATGAGGGCAAAGAAAGGAAACCAGAATAAGAATATGCTCATATCACCCAGTGAAATACATAAACTCGTACTGGAATGCACGAACCATTGAGACTGACCAGGAAGCATACAGTAATACCAAATCCTGGATCTCTTCTCTTTTTTGTTACCGATTCTGAAGGACCCAGAGGCCGTGCTTCAGCCCATGGAATTTAAATTGTGCATGAACTCCACACTCCAGTGCTGGAAAGATAGCACTCATGTTACAAAATAAGGGTTAAGAGTTATCAGATATGGGGAAGGCAGAAAGTGTTTTGAAAAACATTCGGGGAACTGGGTTAGAGGCAAAAATGCGATTTGGATGAACAAAAGACGTATGACAAAATTCCACATCACTGGAGCCAAGAGACATTTATTCATCTCACTGGAACAGGCCAAAAAAAATTAATAGAGGCTTCTTCCATGTTACAAACATGTAGGTACTGTCCGACCGGCAGGTGCATATATTTATTCCGTGTGGATATATTTGAAAAGGTAGCTATTAATAGGTGTAACTCTCCTACACTTTGCAAAACCATAGTGACCTCTACAAGAGAAGGCTACATTCATTGAAAAGCTAGGTACAAATCAATGCAGTACATAGCTAACATAGTTCATACCTACACAATTACATATGCAAAATACCTGAAACATTACGTTTACCTTGTTTAAGACTGAAAAGTGCAGTCAAAACAGAGACTCTTAACCCAGAAAGGGGGTTGGGGTGAAATATGAGGGTATTGACTTTGGTAATTTGGTCCAAAACAGTCATGGCAAAGGAATAAAGAGCTTCTATACTGCAGCTCCAATACATTAGGCACATAACACGGTGTATGCTCTCTATCCTAAACCTGTGATTGGTCTAACAGGTTCACATGCTGATGCCGGTTTTACACTGTACAATCTTAACCCTGTTTTTGCTACTGCAGGGAAAAATCCCACATCGTAACTTCGTTTTTTAGTTGTCTGAGATCGGTAACTTAGGGCGCATCATGTGACATGCTTGCCAGTAGACAATTTAGCGCTGATCAGCTGATCATACCGACTGATAATAGTAGAAAATTATAGTAAATTTATTTCATTGCCGGTTTATTGTTAGATGTGTTAGATGTTAGGTATTGGGATTATCCCATACAGTATGAAAAGTAATAAAAAGTCTAATGTAATTACACAGTGTAAAACCGGCTTGAATCTAACGCTGGACTGGGACCAGTGATCATTTTTATTCCCTTATTTATTTATGTATCTTGTCAAAAGGACAGTGCACTTTAGGGAAGCACTACGGCAGACACAAATAACCTCACACTTCGGATTACACGAGGTAACTTATTAATATTGAGACTACATTTCAATTGTTGGTCAAGCCTATAAGTAGGAATGTCATTCATCTTCGATTATTACGACTGCAAGGAAGTATAAAACGCCTGCCTCTCTGGTAACAGTTGTACTAATACCTTTTAAGCCAAAAATAAATTCACTTTCCATAAAGTCCATCCTCACATTACAAATCACATCGCATCACATTTCCTTCTCGGCGTAGACTTTCTACTAGATCTACAAATAGCCAAGATGCACATAGTACAATGGCAACTGAATAACTATACCTGAACATCAGGGAATGCCCAGATGTGCAGGGTTATTCAAGAACCACAAAACTATTCAGAATGCAGCTTTTTGTTGTGACTCTGTCATAGTACAGTGGCCATGGCCTTACTACTATTGAAAGCATTGAAGGATTCTTTCCTGAGATATGGTCAGACAGCCAGAAATGGTAAAACAACATAAGACAACATTACCCAATTCCCTGATGCTCCTCTACATCCTGGGACTTGCTGTTTTGTCAACTTGGGCACTTTGTTTGGGCTAAAACCCTGCTAAATGACAGGATAATAAAACTGTCCCTGTCCTAATGTGTGAAATAAGCTGATCCAACAAGCTGTGCTGTTTCTTCGTAAAGTCCAGAGGCTTCCCTCAAGTACAAGAAGGCTCCTCGCTGGAGAGCAGGGGACTGCATGGAGGTGCGGTGCTCAGAGAGCGGAAGGCAAAGATGGAGGGATCGTAAGAGTATCGGGGAGGGTGACGACTGCCAGTCAGGTTCTGTAGAGGAAAGAAGAAATTAATTATACAGCAACGCTAAACTGATAACAACAAGCAGCAGTAAAAAGAAAACCACCTTTCACTGAGTTAATGGCTGAACTATCCTGAGTCTGTGACTTAGGAAGGTGCATATTATTTTACACAAGTCAATATAATACGACTAGGCTAATGTGTGTTCTTTATTTAGTTATTGGAAATCTGAGTATGCTTTTAAGTCATAAAGGCTTATAAAAAAACTCTCTAGTAAGATCTTCATTCATTCATACGCACACATAGTACGTATTCTCACAAATTTAGGCAGCTATGTGATTAAATATTGACAGAATTATTGAAAATAGAAACTTTCAATTCATATTTATAAAGGCTCATTATCTTCACAGCCAAAGTAAGCTAGCTAACATAAGCTAACGGGATTCCTGAAACATAAATAAAAATGTAATTTGTAACGGTTACCTTCACCACTAAACCCAGTCAGCTAATATAAGCTAACTGGAGAGGACTGTTGAAAATGGCATTTAAGTCATATTTATGAACGAGCCCAATCTTCACTGATCAGTTAACAAATGTAAGCTAACTTTACAAGATGTCTGGAAATGATTTGTGAAGGTTCATTTACATTTACAGCATTTGGCAGATGCTCTTATCCACAGCGACTTACAATTATCATTTTTATACAACTGAGCAATTGAAAGTTAAGGAACTTGCTCAAGGGCCCAACAATGGTGATAGTTGGGATTGAACTGCTGACTTTTGGATCAGTCACCCATCGCCTTAACAACTAAGCTGACACTGCACCACTGGTTCAGTATCTTCACAGCAAAACACAGGTAGCAAATATAAGCTAACAACGTGATTTATGACTGAAATGTCAAAAGTCATAAATATGAATGTTTATAATCATCACTGCTTAACCTAGGTAGCAAACATAAGCTTACAAAAGTATTTTTGACAGGAATGTTTAATCATAATTATGAATGTATATAACCTTTATCGCTAAAACTAGGTAGCAAACATAAGCTAACAACAGGATATATAACAGGAATGTTAACTCATAATTATGAATATTTATAATCTTCTCTGCTAAACCTAGGGAGCATACATAAGCTTACAACAGGATTTATAACAGGAAAGTTAACTGTTAGGAATATTTATAATCTCTGCTAAACCTAAGTAGCATACATATGCTAATAACAGGATTTCTGACAGGAATACAACAGCCTTGCTAGCTAGCTAGCGACAGCTTGCTTTAACTTGATCAAAACTGAAAACATATAGCAACATATAGGCAAACAGAAAAACAGTATATCACTTTTAGCTAATATGAATGTTGCCTGTATATGAACATCTTAAATGTTATGGCATTTTGACATACTAGCTATATAATTTGAATCAGCTGTATTTCCATGTGGAAAATTTCAGTAATGCTAGTCATCTTTGAATTCGGTTTCTTTACGCTCTACAGATTTATTTATCAACATGTTAAATTATTGTAATGTTCAGCCAGCTCACTGCTTGATTTACAGGGCACACTGCTTTACCCCAACACCTGCATAAACATGCCTAACTAGGCTAAGGAAAACAAACCCACATACAGGTACACACACCCACATCACTGAAAGTATTACTCAACTCACTAATGCATGTCACGTTAAAGCTGGGGCCGTTTCTATGGGGTAGTTAAACCTCATATTGTTATATCATCTTCCAAAAAAAGGATTTATGAGCGGAATCAAGTGTTCAGAGAAAGAATTTTATATAAACTTTCCAGTGCTGTTCAGGAGTTTTCTATGAACGATGCTTATTTCTTTATTAGACTAAATAAATAACCGCTCCAAAAGAGCTAGAGGGATCTTGAAGCAGTTAAGGGATTACAAACATCATGCCAAGATAAATTAAAACTGCTGAGCCAAATTAGGCAAATAAGGTCAAATTAAATCTATAACCCCTGTCATATATAAATAGAAAAACAACCTGTTACTTCTACTTAAATGTACTTTTGACCAGCAGTCAATAATTACAAAAAAATACAGTCTAAATTAAACATTTTCTTTTGAGCACGGCAGTCCAGTGCACAACTCTCGCTTCTTCTTTCCATAGCCAAAAGCCTGTTTCTGGTATTAGCAACTCTGAACCACTTTTCTCCCTGAGAGGAAATGGGTTTGTGTGAGTTGGCAGTGATACAACAGTTTCCATTTTTGGTGTGGGAGATCATGGGTTATGTTTGCTCCTTCAATGTAATCAGGAGCAGTCCCTCATGGATAAAGTCACTGACCACAAGGCAGGAAATATGCACCAGGGATCGAAACAAACCTCTATAATATAAAACTACACCGAAGCTAGATTATAAACCATATAACAGCTGGATTCATAGCCAAAGTCCAACATAATTATAGTACTCAAGAGTCAACACTCAGATAAATGATCTCTACTACAGGGATTTTCTTCTTCTTCTTTCCCAGGTCATGCATAATCTAATAACATTCATGTTCTGTTTATTATTCTATTGTTCTGCATGTTATTCTTCAGTCTGGGAAAATCCTTCACAAGGTGAGATTTAGATATTTAGCAAATTATACAATTTATTACACTTATGTTCATTTGATTAAAGCACAAATCTATCCAACAACTTTATCAAAGTTTGATGTTCAATGTATAAGGAAATCGTGCTTGAGCAAGGTTTGAGTTAGTACACAACATGAGCTCTGTAGGAGAATTTCCTAGGTATAATTAGCATTTACGTTATATGGCAAAAAGCTTGCGGTCCCATTTACATTTACAGTATTTGGCAGAAGCCCTTGTCCAGAGCGACATGTTTTTTTTCTTATACATACTTAGCTGGCACTAAGAGGACTAAACCTGTTCTAGCATGACAATGCCCTTGTGTACAATGCAAGTTCCATGCAGACATGGTTTGAACTGCAGTGGCCTGCACAGAGCCTTGACTTCAAGTTTAATGGATACATTTGAGGATTGTAATGCTGACTGAATACCAGACCTCCTCACGCTGAATGAGCAAATCCCCACATCCATGCTCCAAAATCTAGAGGAAACCCATCACCGAAGAGTGGAGGTTATGCTACAGCAAAGGGAACTAAATCTGGAATGGAATGACCAATAAGCACATATGTGTGTAATGGTCAGGTGTCCAAACCTTCTGGGTATACAGTGTAAATAAATGTACCTGTTAATGATTGAATATATTCATGGGTTCTTAAAGTGTCCAAGTATAAGATAAAACAACATTTTGAATCAAACCTGTTACATCTTGCCAAGACTCAGCCACAGTGGCACACAGACTTCCACATATATTACATACACAAATGGTTATGTTTTGCCTGAAATAGCCCTCAAGGGTCTTAGTAAAACATTACAAGAGAAAAGGTGTGGGAGGATCAGGTTCCATTGAAGAGGAATTAAAGTAAAAGTTAACGTGTTCTGCACGTGTTCTTAAGCATGCTCCCAACTAAAACCACTAGCAATGAGTAATGACATGAGCACACGTAGCACTGCGCCAAACTCTTTTTCTCTCACAGAACCAGCGTCTGTATCATGGGGCCAGTTTGGCACTTAATCATAAAATCCATAACAAACCAACTTCAGGCTTTATTTGAGGAAGAAAATGTACATTATAACAGAACGTATTCAATCTGTACTTGCTTATACCGCTGGAACGAATTTGATTGTGCCCAGCTGTCCACACAAAGAAAGTGTGGCGTCCAATAGCCAGATTTACTTTTCAACATTATGCTTCTTCCTGCCTTCACAGTAAAATCATATTCTACAGCTAGAACATAGTCTATTCTATAGCTAGAACATAGTCTATTCTATAGCTAGAACATAGTCTATAGGAACATGTTATGCTAACCCCCACTAACCTTCACAGCTGCCCTAGCTGAGTATCATCCTCAGAATAGTGTGTATCTGCTCCGGTTTCAGCCACAGATGACTCTTTTCTTTCCTTCTTTCCTTTCCTCTTTTCCCATGTGTTCCCCAGACCTCCATCTTACAACTCCAGAGGCACATACTCAACCCCCATGATAATCACAACTGCTCTTAATGGGCCCCTTGTTACCAATACACCCTTCTTTATTAACTTTTACCTGGAATACAGTCTGGGAAACAAAAAGACAGATGGATCTATCGTAAGACAGAAGAAAAATCCGTCGAAAGTCAAAAGATTCTATCCAAAGACAGAAGAAGCCTGAGTGTGTGTATGAGGGTGGGATGAAAAGTGCATAGTAGTCCATCTCACCATAAAGATGAGACTGATGGGAGTGTGCAGACCACAAGGGAGAATACGTAGAAAAATAAACCACTTTCGATAAAATTCAACCATTTCGTCAAGGTCCCCCTGTGATCTTTTCAGACCACCCTTGAAGAGTAAGAAGGAAATAGATTCAATAGTGAGTAGAGGAGAAGGAAAGAGTCTAAGAATGAAAGACGGAGGAACTATTGGGATCTGCAATGCAGAGAAGGCTAAAGGACAAGATATAAAAAGAGTACTGGCTGTAAACAAAAAGCAAAATAAAAAAAGTAAATAAAAAGCCAACACATCTATCATCTCCTCTATGATTCTTTCCAGATCGTGGAGATCCTGCAACAGAAGGTGCTCTATAAAAGGAAAATGACTTCATCCCAATATGCACACACACACCAGGGCTCTTGCCATGCCACACTCCTCTTCTCCTCTTTACCTTAATCAAATAAAAGGGACATTCAATCCCTTGTAGACAGATTGGAGGTTCTTGGATGCACAGAAGAGAAAAGCTATTATGCAATAATTATGTTTTAAGCTGATTAGCAAAAACATATTGTATTTGAGTTATAGAAGACACGCTAGAAAAAACAAACATTCATGCATTACATTAATCATGACCATTTTTATGGAAATCTGTAGAAATAAATTCTATGTATGTACAGACTAGACTGCATAGAAATGGAAACATGGGTGTGTTACAGAGACCATATATCGAAATGATAGTGGTTTAGAGTGGGCGTGTCAGTGAGATTCATATATGAATATTCTTTCAATTGTATAAGTATAAATTAGGATGTTGCTGACATTTCTATACAGTCCCCTGTAGTAGTATTCAATCTCTCTCACTTTTAAACGATTTGCAGTGTTACAACCTGTTACTTGTGACCTCGTAGCTTTTCATAATTTATTGACAATTTACTGATTGTAATCATGTAATTTCCCACCTCAGCAGATTCATCATGAGAAAGGTAGGTAGGTACAAACTGAAATTTCACCTTGAGTGCAACATTAAAAATTCTCACAATTTTTCTTGCATATACTACCTAAATTAATAGAATTAAATTTTTTATGTTCATAAATGATAATAATGTCCTCTCCTGATATCTAACTAGCTATGCTTACATGAGATTTCAGAAATTCAGAAATGTTCATACGATTTGCTGCTTATCCAGTCAGCTAACGAGAGCACACCTGACAGTATTTCTAAGGAATTTTAATTTACTGTTAATAAATGTTCGCATCCTTCACTTGTAATGCTAGGTCATATACATCATTGGTATTGTTAACTGCTTATTCTAAACGTTAGTTTATCGTACACCAACAGAACATAATGTTTTAGAAGCCATTTTTTAAACCAGTACTCTCAACGACCTGATATCATATCAAGGTTTCTGCAGGTATCAGCAAATATGATTTTATATTTTTTGTTCCTTTTAATGCCATTTTTAATGCTACGGGATCCATGATTAAGCATGGTTTATATACTGTTTTGTATACTTTATATTTTTCATTTCATTTTCTGAGCCGCTTTATCATTTTATTAGGGTCACAGGGAGACTGGTGCGCTGCTCAGTTGACTCCATAAATTTGCATGTCCCCATTTATTTACTTCTCTGCGTAAAGTTTTACTACTGCAACTCCCAGCCCAGTACTGTAGCATACAGTGTTACAACACAGTGTTGCACCAGCCACAGGCAATTAGTACCAACTTGTTCAATGTTCCTGCTTTGCGACAGTACTCTTACTTAATTTGCCAAACCACTTAATCCTATTAAGCTCGCCACTTTGCCATCGTGTTTCACGAAAGAAAATCAAAGTTATTCATTATAAAAGTACATCCAAAATAAATTGTAACGTTTTCTTTAAAACTATCTTAACATTTTTAATGCCTGTGGGAACAAAATGTAATGTTTTTTGATGTCATTTAATGCCTTAAATTTCACAAAATCCATTTGTCGACTTTTAATGCCCCGTGGAAACCCTGCATACAGCCATATGTCCTTACACAACTAAACCTAGCCGCAATAATATCATTAGTAGTCTCTAAGCTAGTTCA
Source organism: Porochilus rendahli (assembly GCA_039654305.1). Lineage (NCBI taxonomy): Eukaryota > Metazoa > Chordata > Actinopteri > Siluriformes > Plotosidae > Porochilus > Porochilus rendahli. Next base: position 41,779,325 of record JBCNYG010000021.1, on the reverse strand, counting down.
CACATACATATGCATTTACAGTATTTTTCATGATTCTGACTGCACACTTACCCGGATCTTGATTGTCCTTGTTTTCCCCCCACAATTCTTTTTCAGGAGCATTTTCTGAAACACAAAACCAAGAGAAAAATATTGACACTGATTCGATCCAGGCTTACATCGTTCCCATGTTGACTGGCCTATATTCTCCTTTACCACACCAGTCATGGCCCTCAGCAGTGCTCTGATTCATAATAAACATTTAGTGGGTTTTTTCCCACTGCCTTTTCAGCAGAGCACATTTGTAAGCTTGGAGGACGATGGTGTCAAAGGTAATAAAAGCAAAACCTCGCATGTCGTGAGAAATTTCAAAAGAAATATGGAAGCTCATTACTCAATTAATGCATGAAACAGTTTAATACAAGGAAGTTAGTAAATATTGCAAAGCATTTTTCTTAAGTAAACCCTTGCTACTTGAGTACTTGAGATGAAAACATGCTTGGGTTTCAGGCAGAGCACCATAGCCATGTAGGCCAGTGGTGGCTTAGTGGTTAAGGTGTTGAGTTACTAATCCGAAGGTCAGCAGTTCAATCCCACTATCACCACTGTTGGGCCCTTAACCCTCAGTTGTACAGTTGTATTTGGATAAGAGCGTCTGTCAAATGCTGTAAAATGTAAATGTAAATGGAATATGGATTGGATGGGTGTCCCATGTCCATTCTGTGCCTGCATTTCCCTGTATGGAATTATGCCATCAACCATATCAACCATATAATATGGCTTGGATAGATGTCCTGTGTTCATGTGTCACTGTATAGAACTAACTTAATGACCATAGTCATGTAATATGGCTTGGATTGTTGTTCAGTGTCCGTCCCATGTCCACACATTGCTTTTTAAAAGAAATCCATGGGATGGTTGACCCATGTCCGTGTATATATATATGTATATATGTATATATAAATGTGTATAAGAACCAACTATAACAAATTTCTTTTAAACTGTTTTCCCATGTCCGTATGTCACTATATATAAAACTAAACGATCGCCTTCATTGTGAATAGTCCACATGTCGCAGTGTGAAACTAACCCACCACCTTCGTTTTGGGTGTCTGTTCCGTTGTCACTAAATGTGGAACTATTCCCTCGACTTCATTTTGGATAGTCCTGTGTCCGCACGTCACTGAGTTGCTAATTATTGGCTATGTTGTGTGACGATGGTTGTCAAGAACACTGAAACCCATCTATCCATAAAATAATAAAGAAACACAACTTGCAAAGACCCTATGAGAAGCTCTACCTTTAGGCAGTGCCAATATATTAGCTTTTCTCCTCATTATTAGTAATTGCTCACTGAATAAGGATATGATCCAATGCATAGATGAATATGAGACACAGGAGCACTGTTAGGCCCATAAGATAGCCCTTAAACATCAGCCGCTCCGATTTCTCCTTGGACGTTACTTCAACTGTTGATTACTCTGGATAAAAGATAAGCTTTTCAGTGTAATAAATATAAAATTTGCCATCACATTTCACTCATGTGTCCTGCACATGAGCAGCTGCATACATCTCGGGGGGTTGGACTGTATAGATTACGGTAATGCACCTGTTCCTGTAGTGAAATTCAAAGCTCAGCCCTAATATACATTTAAATACTGTCATTAAATCTAGATTCAGTCTTAGCACAAAGATTACACAAAGCTGCCAAAGATCAATAAATAAGTGAAATTTATTTCAAAGGGTTAAAAGTTTTTGGCAGCCGTAACAGCAGCAGCTATCCAACACCACCTATTCCACTTGAGCAGGCGTTCATGAACTCACACTCACTGCCCCTGCTGTCTCTTATAATCTGCCCTCGCTGCAGAAACCTAGCGACATATGGAGGCCCTCAGTATGATACCACTCTCTATTCCTTTCTCGTTCAAAACCCTCAACTGTATTCTCCGTACAGCCTGCTCTTCATCTTAGGAAAACTCTGACAGCCTGTCTAAATAATATTAAACATTTCTGCACCTTTTTTTGTCTGTCCTTTTTAACTCCTCGTCACACACAAACACACACACACACACATATATGCACCCAAGTTTGGCTTTATGGTGACAGAAACAGAACGGGGAGGGGTGAAGTGACATCTGTCAGCCGTTCCATTCTCTGGAGGTGGCTGGCACAAGGGCCTCATGTGAGAATGTGTGTGTGTGTGTGTGAGTGTGTGTGTGTGTGTGTGTGTTAGCCTATTCACATCCAGGAAACAAAGACTTGTGGTCTGAAACATCACAAGGTTTTTTGTTTGTATTATGAGTGAAAGTAAGTATTATTGGAAACGGCTATATAGCATGTCTACATATGCAAGTCTTCCATATTTATCATATTCCTTGCAGATCTAAACACTAATAACTGTGAAAATGTTAAGCTAAACACTGACTCCTTGACCACGATATATAGAAATAACATAACCTCAGCGACATGTAAGTGATAAAAGTTCCCCCAAACCTGCTGCATCTTCTCCAGGTCCAGACTTGGACGACCGGGCTCTCTCCGGTGTCTCCAGTATGGGACTGCGGGCTGTTCGAAGTGGCTGAGGATTATGGGTCTGGCGTGTAGACGTGTTGAAGTGTGTGTGGGTTTGAGGCCTCGTGGTGGAGACGAGCTGAACAGCACAGGGCTCGGGGAAGCACCTGGCTCACACAGGTCCTTCACTTCCTCATCACTGGAGGCGCTGCTGAGATCGCCATGCCGGTGCCACCTGCATCCACTCTCAGCACCAGCGGTGTTGGCAATGCCCGCAATACGTTCAAGCTCCTCTTCAGAGCTGTGGCGCTCCATAGCAGGCTCAAGGAGCAACCGCAAACGGCGGACACGCCCTGGAGACAGCAGGCCCTGATTAGGCTGCTGACTGGTGGCCAGTGGCGTTAAAGCACAGTTCCTGCGGCGCTCTGGAGGAGAAAACGTGCTTTGATTACTTTATTAATTGTCAGCAGAGAACAGAAATTTCACAATTCATACCGAGATGACTTTTAGGGTATCATTCATGGCTTATTTTGCTTTCGCATGCTTTAAATCATGTATGAATTTTCTAATCAATCTAATGGATTGGGGTCATGATATGACTGTCTTGAATAGTGGAAAGGTTTATAAGTTGGCAGAAAAAAAGACACATGAGAACGTTGGCCAAACACCAAAACGAATCCACAACAGCACATTCAAACCTACTTTGCTGTGTTGTTTGTCTTAATGAATTTCGTCAGCACCAGAGATCAGTAAATTACCTTGTGAAGTATGGATGGTAAGCCTAATATACTTCAACAGGATGGACAGATGAATAGACAGACAGACAGACAGACAGACAGACAGACGGATAGATAGATAGATAGATAGATAGATAGATAGATAGATAGATA
>JBCNYG010000021.1:41628872-41644798 GCA_039654305.1 Porochilus rendahli | reverse complement strand
GCTGCTGTCTGACCCAGACACTAAGTAAATGCAAATGTCTAGCAAACTATTTTTGTGAATATATATATATATATATATATATATATATATATAATAAATTAATTCCCGGCTTGCGTAAGAGTTTTAGAGACTATGACTGTTGCTCATCGTCTCCTAACTCCTGCTGGAAACAGGAAGGGCAAGCACACCCAGACCTGTGTATTCCTTTAACATATTAACATACATCTGTTAGCAGGAGAAGCTACACGCTACTTCTTAAGGTCATTTCTCTGTTAAGCTCTCTCTCTCTCTCTCTCTCTCTCTCTCTCTCTCTCTCTCTCTCTGAAATGCATTGATCATTGTTTTGAATATCCTTCACTGAACGTTTCATGTTCACGATGTTCCTTCTTTTTGTTAAACAGTTGAGAGATCCAGATGTTTCTGCTGGATTCCGTGTTCCTGTTTATTATAACACATTTGATCCGTGTGACAACATGATCATAAGAACGTCTTGCTGGTTTATCTGCGGCTGCGTGCAGACGTGAAACAGCGCTTTCTTTGTTTTGCTGCTTGCGTTGAGTTTGCCAGTGAACGTTTAAATCCAGATCGAATGTCCCTAAACGTCAGGCTGTTCACGAACCATAGACTTGTTTTTCACCTGGCAGTAAACATCGGGCTCTTTTCAGATCCCTTTGTGAAATTCCTGACGTCTCAGTAAAATGTTTGTCCTGCTTACAGTCTGATTTGGATATTATTAGCTGCTAAGCTCCGTGTTGTTTCCTTGGATCGAGATGTGGAACAAAAAAAAAAAAAAGGAGCTGACACCCTTGTGTTTACGGGTGAAAACATCTGGGATTAATAAGGTCTGTATCCAACATGAAATCTGTTTCTAAAGGATGGGAACTTATCCTGTGCACTTATTTAAAGGACTATTTGAAAGAGTCCACACTGTCAGCTTGAGGCAATGAGACGCATGTTACAAAAGGAGTTTATTACATTTGGAAGTAATAACATTTCATTTACATATATATTACTTACAGTTTTATAAGCCATGGTACGTTTTATGCTGTTATTGTGTCATTTTCAATAAATCCTGACCTTAATAAAGATTCCAGGAGAGATTCTTCAAGGCTTTGGCTTATTCTTCTTTTTTCCCCCTTTTGGTTTCCCAAAGAACCTTCTGATTGATGGAGTACATTTGGGTTGGTGCCACTGAGAACCAATGTATTTTTTCCCACTGCTGTTTTTGGACAGATCTATATGGTGAAGAGTGATTTTTATTTGTTCGTTCATTTGCCAAACTGCTTTTACTACAAGGGTCAAAGGGAGGCTGGGGCCTCCCTCAACCAACTTTAGACATACACACCCACACATAGGGGCAATCTGGAACAGACAAATAGGCTATTGTTTGTGTGGAGACTAGAGTACCCAGAGAACACATGCCAACTCAGATGCACACAGAAACACCATCACCAAGCCCAGGACCTTGAACACCACGAGCTGTGCCGTGAGGCAGATGTGCTAACCAATTCACCACCGCGCCCCCATACTTTTATATTAAATAAATTAAATTAATGAAATAATTAGGTGGTGTGGTCGCACAGTGGCTAGCATGACTGCCCCACAGCAAGAAGGCCTGGGTTCGATTCCCAGACTCGGGCGTTTCTGTGTGGAGTTTGCATGTTCTCGCCGTGCCTGCGTGGGTTTCTTCCGGGTATTCCGGTTTCCCCTCACAGTCCAATAACTTGCACAGGAGGCTAATTGGCTGTTCCAAGGAGTGAGTGTGAATGTGAGTGTGAATGGTTGTGTGTCTGTTAGCCCTGCGATGGCCTAGCGAGCTGTTCAGGGTGTACCCCGCATTCACCCAAACTCGGTTGAGATGGGCGCCAGATTTACCGGGACCCTAATTGGGATTAAGTGGTTTTGAAAATTAACAAATAAACAATGGATTAATACGTTGTTTTTTACTAGTCCAGATATTTGACACAAGCAGATATACATTGTTTTTTACTAGTCCAGATATTTGACACAAGCAGATTTACTGTTCAGGGTTGATTGCAGGATGATTGACTAGCAGATCTTGTTTATTGTTGCCCAGGTAGGTAAAAAAAAAACACTCCTTTATTGACTCTTGCAAAACTAGTCATTTCATATGTAGCTATGTTTAAAGGTTGATGCTGTAATAGTTCCAGCTGAGTTCAGGTGAGACATAGGGTACACCCTGAACCGGTTGCCAGTCTATTGCAGGGTACATGACCAAACATTCAGACCCTCACTCACACCAATGGGCTATTTAGGGTTGCCGGTTAACCCACACAAGCACGAGGAAACCATGCAAACTCAACACAGACACGCCCTTGCCAAGATGCGGTGCCACCACTGGGCAGCATAACACATTCTGCTATCCGCACTCTTCTGCATACATGAAATATCTTGTGTTGCAGTGATTTACCGAGGAGAGAAAATAGTACGCTTTTCTTCCCATCAAGAGAGCAATGACTGACAGACTCTGTCAGACCCTCGGCCACGGTTGGCTACGGCACAGTTATCAGGAATCCAACACCCAAATGCCTCCCAAATGAAAAATGAGCGACCGAATAGAAATGATGCTTATTGTCATGACTTGAACCGCATGGACTGTGGTCAACCAAGAGAAGTCACCCTCAATATATCATCATCCTCCATTTTCAGCACATGCTGTCATGCACAATTCTCTGCACTGACCACAGGCCTTAACACACCACACCAACATAACAGCGCTTCTTTGTTTCATTTACTACTCACTGATAAGCAAGCCGAGAATATAAAGAAGGCACGGGACCATCTGGTCATGTCTTGAATCCATTGTATTCAAGAGTATCTCTAGAGTGCATCACGATATAAGAAGTAAACCCGTCTTCATTATGCAGGAATTGATGCAGCTAGTAAGACTCATGAGTTTGGAACTAGTGTTCGGTCAGTCCTGTCACACTCTCTCCTTTATATTATACTAAGCAGCTCTTTATGTCTTTGTGTTTTTTTTTCTGGAACGTCACTGCATAGAAACTGTGTTTTCTGTTCTTGTACAAGTGACCAAATAAATAAATATCTAAATGTCTAAGGATAAAATTTACTTTATCAGTGCTGCTCAGCGAATATTTAGAGCTTTAAAGAGAGAGTCCGTGCAGCTTACATGGTATGTTTTTCTGCAACAACAAGGGCGTTTAAAAATGAACACCTCACCATCCATATCCACGGAGAACATTTTGACTAGAGCTGATAATTGTCATGACACTCTTGCTTGCAAACAGCAAAAAAAAAAAAAAAAGAAAGAAAAAGGAAAATTGTTTATTTATTTATTTATTTATTTTTTTAAATGAAATCTGTGCTGGGTGGCACGGTAGAATACCGTCTAGCATGTCCTCCTCACAGCAAAAAGGTTCTGGGATCAAGTCCCAGCTTGAGCATTTCTGTGTGGAGTCTGCATATACTCTCTGTGCATGTGTGGGTTTCCTCGGGGTACTCCGTGTTCCTTCAACAGTCAAAAGACAGGTACATTAGACTAATTTGATGTTCCAAATTGCCCCTAGGTTTGTGTGTGTGTGTGTGTGCTTTGTATGTATTGGCCTTGTGATGGACTGGGGAGCCGTTTAGGGTGTACACTGCCCACCAGTCAGCTGAGATAGGCTCTAGCTCTCAAGGCACTGTGCACCGATTTTTGTTCCACACAAATTTTTTTGTGTTTGTTTGTCCACAGTCAAAGTGCGTACTCGGTCCTAGTAAGTTATTACTTTTCGCATGAACTATATATTGTTCATGTTATTATTACTAGACATTTGAGAGCTTACGGAAATTGTCCTAAAGTAAAGTAATATGACAGTCATTACATTTACATAGACAGGAACTTTCTAATAGGTTTAATGCCGGGATCTAATTAGATAATTGAATGTTCAACTTCGTCTTGAAGTTAGACAGAGCATGCGAGAGAGTATGCATGAGAATACCCATAACATGCGAAAGGTCACTGACTGCGTGTGTTCGCACCCACAGTCATATTTTTCTATTTTTTAATCCAGTATATTAGTATCTCATTCTTTTTTGCCCCGCTAGCCTTAATTGTGTTAATGGATTTTCCTTTTTTTTAATCAGCAATCTATTCACTCCGTAGAGCTAACGATCAGTTATTTCTACCTGCGGTTATATTATATTTCCTTGCAAATGTAATCGCCTACTTTTTGTGAATATCATAGGTGAGTGTCTGATTATGCTGCATTGTGCAAAATTATTGCAGGGAGCATGTAATCACGTGCCAATTAGCATCCATGGTATGATTTTTGGTGAAGTTGTTGCTGACATTGGTTTGTTATTTCGTATCAGAAATTGTACAGCTAGGGGAACAATTAAAAAAATTTTTTTAATGGGGATCCATATAGCTGTAAATGCTCGTCTCAGGTTCTCAGTTAATGTAAAGATTTCATGTACAATAACAGTTGTGTACAGCCCAGGTTGATGTTTTTATTTAATTTCATTTTTGAGAGAGAGAGAGAGAGAATGCATATATAATGAGTAAAGCTTTGCTTTAAGTGAACAATACAGGGAATGCCTTCCATCTCACCCCTTTCCAACAGTGAGTCATTTTGCTTTAATTATCCACGGCTGTAATGCAGTGACACCGCTGTGATGGTGCGGTGCAAGAACTTCATTCGGATTTTAATTGGTGGTTTTCGAGCTACTAAACAAAAAACAGCTTATTGTGGGAAGTTAGCTGAAGCAGTGGTTATTATGGCTGCGTGTGGAATATGTGACTTTATAGACATGGGAAAATGAGAGGAGAGATGAAAGCATTGGCCGCAGTGCATCTTGCCCCTGGCTTTTTATCAAACTGGATTTAGAGTCTAGACACCACGCATATCTAATACTGTTTGATTTCTTGGTGAGGTTGAAATTAATGATCCGTACTCTATCTCTCATGACTGCGAGTACGAACACTTCGAAGACGTTTTTGCGAGTGATTTTTTTAGCTTTTAAAGGTTCTCAACTCTAAACTAAAAAGGTGCATTTTATTCATCAGGGTTTTATTTATGAAATACGTGTCATTTGGTTTGTTTGTAACAGGGTGGAAAGAAATACCAAGCCAGAACAATGTTGGTGACCCATTCAGGCTTACAATGAAAGGATATTATATCACCTCTACAGATCTGAAGCCAGTAGTGCTTACTATCCAACACTGCCACCCCCTTCCCTCCCAGTGTTCATGATTTCCCATCTGTCCCAACTGTGGGGTCTCCTATTAGTCTACGGGAATGGAAAAAGTGCTCCAGGGCAGGCTGCGCCCGCTCCCTGGACTGTTTTTCTTCGCTTTTTTTTTTTTTTTGGATCTGTTTTTATAAGTCTTTGGGTTCTGGATGGAGTCCCAACAATGTTGAACCAGAGGAGCTTGTTCTTTGGCATTGTCTACTCGTCCATCCCTTGGCCTTCATGTTGACCGCAAAGTTGCCAGGAAAACCCACAGTCAATCAGACTGGTTTGCAGGTTTCTCAGAGCAACCAGAAGTAAACAAAGCCATGTTTGAAGCTCAGTACAAGCCTGTGTTAAATCCTTATAATTCTGCATGTTGCAGTTGGTAGATTAATAGTGTTGGTTTTTCTTCCAGTGTGTATCTTGGTACTCTTGTTACACTAACGATTTTAATGCAGCTTGTCCAAGACCTGCAAATAGACGTGTTTTTTTTTTTTTTTTTAAATCACTCGGACATGTTTGTAGTTCCTAAATTTAACTTACTTATTCTTCGCATTAAATGAGCTCAGCTGGGTTTTCCCAGCCTTTTTCCCACCTAGGATTGGCCTTTTTTCTCTTTCTTTTTTTTCCCCTACTTGACCCGGCACGCTTAACCATGGGTGATTTCTTCAGCAATCCATGTTATATATGGTGCACGTGGTTTGCCTGGTATTCCCTGTGTAAGCACCTGTAGTCTGCGGGTCCTCTGGGAAAATCCCCAAAGTAAGCTTCTGTTTAAACCCAGACAGCCAGGAGAGTGGAGGCAGCATCTTTATGTCTATAATAAGTCAGCAGAATAAATAAGCAGTGGCTGGCCTGTTGTCCAATGAAGAGCAGATTTTGAGAGGTATTTTGACAGGCTGTCTTGCAGCAACAAGACACTGTTTTTGTAGCACAGAGCAGGACAGATTCTAATCTTCACTTTTCTTAACAGAGGAGGCAGATATGCATTTGAGCAAGCAGCCATTCCGGTTCAGTGGTCAAAGCGACTGCTGGAGTTACCCGTTACAAATCAGATCTTACAGTAGGATGAGAAAGTCTGAGTTAGTTCAGATGTTTAATTAAAAAAAAAATTGTCATTACATCATAGCATTGCATCTAATTGGTTAGTTTAGTGTTTAAATTACAATACATTATCATACCATACTAGAGTAACTAGTTTGTGTATATACACATATATGAAAACGCAAGGTCTTTTACATCCGAGCCCACTGGCTTATCAGGTTGGTGCTTATCCCCAGTTTCCTTTCAATAGGAAGTGTTAGATTTTTTTTGAATAAGTCTCCAGAATCAGAACTTGGAAGAGGTCAGTGAGTTTTGCTTTATCAGACATTTCTTCAGAACAAAGGATTGCTTCTCATGTTTCTCATGAACATGAATTATTTGCAGAAATGTTTGTATTATTAACAGAAAGGAAAGAGTAAAAACAAAGGCTAATTATTTCAAAACAGAGGCTATTTCAGGTTTGTTAATGCTACAGTAGAAATTAAATGCTTTATGAATGGGTTACAACATTACATGGAACTATATGCGTCATTTCTGAAATAATTAAAATAGTAATTATTGAAAAAGTGCCTTGTCCAAGGCCCAACAGTAGTGGTAGTGGGGATTGAACCGCTGACCTTCAGATCAGTAGCCCATCACCTTAACCACTAAGACTCCGCTGCAGTTGTTTTATACACTGCCTGGCCAAAAAGAGTCACAGTTCTTTAATATCTCTCTAATTTATTGTCTGTCAATATTTAAATCAGAGTGTACACATGTTTGTCAGATTTATGTAAGTGTTTTGTACTTTAATCAAAAAACTCGCTCGAGTTAAACTTTAGACTAGTTTTTGACTGAAAACTCTTTTTATATCACCATGTTTTTGTTCGTTATTTTAAGTCTCCAAAACAGTGATATATATATATTTTTTCAAGGAATTTGCTATTTACAATATTAACACCTTGACCCTCTGTTACAACAATCCTGCTAGGATTTGATCATGGCACGAATGAATATATGGTGAAGAAAGTGCAGCACTCCCTGTGGGAGAGTCAAGGTCAGAAAAGCTGAATGGTGGCTGGAGTTCCAGCACTCTGGCAGCATTTTTTTACTCTTCCTTTTGCGTGGAGTACACATCTTACATCCCGTACAACAAAAAAAAGGCCTCAACAATGAAGCTCAGAGTGCCCATAAAGAGATTGATTCCAACTTAGACTCGCATGCTTAAATCCTGCTTCCTCTTCCTTCCTGTTCTTCAGCGTTATGAGTCTGTGTCATTTTTGTAGCTTTTATCTGCACAGTTCAATAACAGATATGAGAACATTGTCAGACTTACGTTTATCACACTGTAACTGAGGATGGATGCCTTGGGAATAGAGAGTATACACTGGGCTGTAGAGGAAGGCTATGAACTCTTCAGGTCACATTAGACCTGAAGAGCATGCATTACTCTAGTTGTGTGTACTTTTGGTAACTTAATAGGATATTTGCACGTATGTTATTTTGCACGTATTAAGGAATGACATTTTTAAAGAAATGATCACATGGCTTTGTTTAGTACTTGTACAAAAACATGTACGATAAGCTAACAAGCTGTTCCAGATTGACTCCAGGTGAAAAAGTGAATAGTTTTGTGTGTGTGTTGCCCTGTGATGGTCTGATGAGCTGTTCAGGGTCTACCCAGCCTTCAACCAGTGTCGGGTAAGATAGGTACCAGCCTCCCAGCAAACACTTCTAGGATTAAGCAGTTTGGCAAATGAGTGTTTAGTACTTGATTCTGATTGGTTATTCAGTGGTCTGTGATTTCTGTGTAAGAAAATGTTGGTGTGCGTGTGATGTAGTCATGTATGTATTGGCTCCACGGTGGTCTTTTATTAAGCTGTTCAGGGGCTTCGAGCTTCAACCGCCCCGTGACCTAATATTGATATTACTGATTGACAAAGGACCTTTATATTTGAAACACAACCTCATCTAAACTCTCTTTTGCATGAGTTCAGAGGACCATAACATTGAACTTTTTTCTCCCCCAAGTTAAAATTTAGGTCAAAATTAATATAAACCTGCAACTGTAACTACTCTCACTCAACTATCTCCCATTCAGGTTTGGGAATTCGGCAGCGCCGTGGTGGAGGTCTCGAACAGTTCAGTGTAATGTTCAATTTGGCACACAAGAAGCAGAGTACTTCCATATACTGGATTGAAACCGGCATGGGTTCAATTCATTTCATTTAATTGCTTTTTAGATTTGCTGTGGTTTAAGACCCTTGCTGAAATGCACAGTATTAAATCAAATATATGTTGCTTTACATAATACCAGCAGCATCTGTGCACAAAGCTTCAGTGAGGCAGAAGGCACATAGGATGCAGTGTGAATTGGACACTTATCAAGCTACCGCTGGTTATGTAATGTGTGTCTGTCTCATTTCACTACATATCTAATATGTACATTTGGGTTAAAATGTGCAGTGAAAACTTCTAAAAACAATATAAAAAATTCTAAAACAATCACTGGCATGGCAGCAAAACTTAAAGTAGCTCCTTACATCTTAATTACACCGTTTTATTTGAGGCTAGAAAACCATGAAAGGAATATAGCCCATGTTGTCAGGGTGGGAGGGACGCATTCTTTCTTTCTTAGTACTTTTAGAAAGTCCCTTTCTTCTTTCTTGGTCCCATGTTAGCCTTTATCCTTCCTGGTTGCTAGCTGCCATGTGAGGAAGATCTGGCTGGTAGGTTAGGATTGGCCTAAGACAAATTAGGAAACTAGGCAAGTGTTTGGGAAGTAATATTGTAAAGATTTTATTTAAGAGATAGTTGTTTACTCTTAAGCGTCAAGTCTTCGTAGCAGTTTGTTTCCTTCAGGACATTGCACTTCCTGTTTTTACCGGTAATAAGAGAAGTGACGTGTCTTTATAAGGTGTGACGTTGCATTGATTAATTACTTAAAATCTGTAAATATTGGCAATTAATTCTAAATTACATCTTTGTGGCATGTTATTATAGGAAAATAATCCACGTCATGCATGGTAACATTATCTGGATTCTTTTATTGTCTTTCTTCATGTAATAATAAGTTCTGGACTTTTATCTTGATTGGTTGAGTGGCGTTCCAAGAATGTCATAATTTCCTAAAACCACACGGCAGTTTTACTTCTACAAAAATACTTTTCAGGAAGAAATATTTTGGTTTAAAATATGACAGCTCACCAGATAAAGATGCAGAAAAATGAAGGCATGCCCGTGTTCACTTTAGCAGAAATCCGAGCTGATTAACCAGCTAGCTGATGTGCTATAAAGTAAATGTGGTTCTTCAAGATTAATTTTCACAAGTGATAGAACCTTTTGTGATATTCTGTATTAAATGTCACCTAATCAATATTAACGGGGTGATAAAATTATGGATTAATCCGGAATTCAGTTTTTTGGTTTTTAAGCAAGTTAAATTATAGTTTAAACTACCTTTAATAGTCATGTTTTTTGATGCTGGCCAAGGTTGTCTTTTTCTTCTTCTTTGTTGTTTTATGTCAGTTGGCAAATGGCTTTTTAGTGCATTAAAAGACCAAAGTTTTTCAGGATTTTCATTTACATTTACAGCCTTTTGCAGATGCTCTTATCCAGAGCGACTTACAATGATCATTTTTATACAACTGAGCAATTGAGGGTTAAAGGCCTTGCTCAAGGGTCCAACAGTGGTGATAGTGGGGATTGAACCGCTGACCTTCAGATCAGTAACCCATCGCCTTAACCACTAAGCCACCACTGCACCCTGCCTGGCCAAAAAAAAGTCACTCTAATATCTGCATGGAGTGCGTTTAACCTCGATCAGAACATGTAATCTCCATAGCATTGTTGCTCCAGTTGGTCAGGTCGAGGCTCAACTGGATCAGAGCTGAATGTACTTAATGAGCAGGTTATCACATCAATGTACTTTTTATCCCTGATTGCACGGATATAAAATGGAGACTAAAATTGTGAAAGAGGGGTTCAGGGAGCACGAGGAATCATTTTCACATATGTATTGCCATATATGTATCGGGATATGTTGAAGACTTCATGGACTGGTTCGAATTTTCCCTCATCAATTCAAGACATTGGTGAAAAATGAACCCAACATTGGATGGAATTCAGTGTCCCGCTGCTTACGTTTGTTGAAACAATGGCATAACAATTACGTGCTGTAAGAAAGACTAAAGGCAGAACAACAACATATTCGTGTGTGTATAAAATTTGGTCAGGCAGTACATAAACGCAATAATGGATTTGTAATCATGTAATTACACCGAGTATTGAAATGGTTGTGATTGCCCACATTACTCAAACTGTAGTCTCATCGGAATCACAGCTGTGCTGATGTTCATACAATTGTATGATTTGAACTGTGAATAATGTTACCAAAACAATAGTGTACCTTGGAATGGTTTATTTCTTACATACTTTAAATAATAAACCACTTTCTTCCTATTTTCTCACTAATGCCACCAGATATTTCTAACAACATGTCAGTCATCACTTCCAGCTCTCTGCAATGTGGGAGTGAAGTTCTAGGGTTTGAGTAAACCTGGGTGTTCCCTCAAAACTGTAGAAAGTAGTGCAAAATCTGGAGGCGTTATGCCCACGGCACATCTGTCCTTGGCACAGCATGAGCAGATCAAAATTCAGCCATGCGCACTGAGCAGTCCTGATCTCCTTCTGACGATGTGGAGGTCTGTGATTTACCATACATGACGTACATGGCAAAGATTTGATTGCAAAAGGTCTGAGGGCCAAACAGGAAAGGAAGATGTTACAGGCTCCGTTGTGGTTCAGCTTTCGTCAGCAGTGATTGAATACTAGTGAAAGCCTTCTAGTTCTGCAATCTTACATGTACCAGAATTAACCACAGACATGTTACTAGGGAAGTTTATTTCTAGTTTCTAGAGTAATAGAAGAAAAATATTCATAGTTGCAGATTTGCAGATATATCTGAGCACTAAATAAATATGAGTAATTTTTATTCAGGTAGATAATGTGTTCTAAATAGATTTAAATAAAGATATGAATAAGAGGTATGGTTTCCAACAAAAAAATGCTGAAACAGAACAGCAACAGCTTTTAAAGTAAAAAGCAATCCCAATAATATCGCTAACCAGAGTGATGTAGTTCTAGAAATTGAGCATCTGTCAGAGCCAGTACGACCATGGTTATCAGTAATTGGTCCTGAGTGGGATCATGGTTATCAGTAATTGGTCCGGAGTGGGACCATGGTTATTGGTGATTGGTCCTGGGTTGGACCATGGTTATCGGTGATTGGTCCTGGGTGGGACCATGGTTATTAGTGATTGGTCTTGAGTGGGAGCATGGTTATCAGTGATTGGTCCCGAGTGTGACCATAGTTATCAGTGATTGGTCTTGAGTGGGAGCATGGTTATTAGTGATTTGTCCTGGGTGGGACCATGGTTATCAGTGATTGGTCCTGGGTGGGACCATGGTTATCAGTGATTCACCATAGGTGAGAACATGGTTGTAAGTTATTATTGTGGTGTTGTGGGAAGGGCCATTGTTAGCAGCGATTGGTCATGGGCAGGATCTGTTTTAGAGCTGTTGAAAGGGCTTAGAAATTGCCAAATCCATCTAAGGTGGGAACACTGGAGTGTGAATCCACTGAAAACAAGTAGATTCACACACCATCTTACACATATCTTCCTCTGTAGGTCTTTATATACAATGTTTCCCAGCACCTAGTGTTATAGATGTAAATTTACCTGAAAAATACTGATTGCTGTTAAGATCACACCCAATTTCTGGCATAACTCTGGGTACAGCTCTTTTTTATTTTTTCAACTTTTTTGCTTGTTGCTTAAACAAAACCTGCAGAAGCTGCTTTTGATTAATCTTTTTTTAATCATGCATCAACATGTACAGTACCTTACTGGGAGGGGAAACATGAGAATTGTGTGTGTGTGTGTGTGTGTGTGTGTGTGTGTGTATATATACAAAAACTTATTGCTGTGGTGAAAGATTGCTTTGTCCTCCTCCAAATACGAGCAAGTTTCCAGGCAGACAGGACTTGAGTGAGTCACAGTGTAAATATTGCATCATTCTACCTGTGTAGGTCTTTGTTTTATTGTTCTCAGATGAAGATTGAGCCCTCTGTGGCCACCGTTATGGGTTAGAGGGCACATTCAGCCAGCTGTGGGAGTCAGGGTTCTTTTTTGACACTGTGCAGAATACCACTGCTGGTGTAAATTGTTTTCCTCTTCTAGCCTTTCTCTTTCGTTCGTTCTCCATCTCCGTACTTTCAATAGCTGTCTTTGTATTCCTTGCCCACTCTCTTGCGGGAATCCCGTTCTTGCTGGTTACCGCTAAATGGCCGGGTGATGTCATCACTGGCCCGAGCATGTCCTGCCCTCACCTCGGCTTCCGGTACAGCTGAAGAGAATAGGCCAAGCCCTGTCCGACACAATGAAACTCTTTCTCCTCCCTGATATCGATCCACCAAGAAAAGTGTGTCCAGACGTCCAGACAGCTAGACAAGCATAGGTCAGCAGGCTTGGACGGTCCGTTCCACAGAGTTATTTTCAGCACTGCTGCTGAGTAGTCATGTTTCCACAGCCTCAACACTGTGGACTATCAATAAAATTGTATCCTAATGATTTTGACCTCTGACCTAGGCCCACAGAGCAGAGGTACTCGTAGGGCCAGGTCTGATTCCTGCGTGGATGTGTGTGGAAACCAGTGAAGCAGTTAGAAGAATGCTAATAATACTGTATCAGCTATTCTCACTCAAGTGTTTCTTATATATATATATACCAATTTTAATACTAGCTAATAGACATGAACTTGCGAATTATTTATCATTTATTGCAGAGTTTGTGCTTAATATCAGCAACTTTTTTCTTTCTTTACTTCTTTCTTTCCTTGTTTCTATCTTTCTTTCTATTTTCCTCTTTCTTCTGTCCTTCTTTCCTTCTTACTGTTTTTCCTTCTCTCTTTCTTTCTTTCCTTTTTTATTTCTTTTACCTGTTTTTGTCTTTACATTTTCACCCTTATTGACTTATAGAGGAAAAGGGGAGCCTGGTGGAGAAGCAATTGTTGTAATATAAATGAAAGGAATTACTTGCTTCAGAGATGTTCCACATCATGCACTTTAATTCTTGGAAAGTTGCTGTGATATAAGAAGAATAAATTATTCAAGGTGTTCTGTAATAGGAAAATCATTAAATTCAGAGTAAAAGTCTATTTGACTCATTAATTACTTCTTCTGTGTTGTCTGTGTGTTGTTATTATTGTTTTATTATTATTGCTATTATTATTAATAATATTATTATTACTGTTATTATTTTTTACTGCTATTTTTAAACTGCTGTAAAACTGCAAATGTTCCAAATGTACAGTACAGGATAATCTTATCCTTCTTTTTATCTTATTTTAAAGGCTTATCACCGGTTTTTTTTTTTTCCCCTGGACAAGATTTAAATCGATAAAAATATGGTCAGGGTTGCGGTGGTTAAATACTTTAATTCATTTAATATGCTACTGGTTATTCACCCTCAGCTATGGTTATTTTATAATAAATTATAAAGAATTGTTGTTTAATTTGCTTTTAATGCCAATAATGTATATACCATTATTTCTGAAAGAAAAAGATTTTAGAAGTTGCTTTTTTAATATAAGTACTAATAACAAGTACCTGTATTCTCCCTAAGTTGGTCCGAGTAACATATCAGAGAGAGAAAAAATTGCTATCTACCATCTTCTACATGCATGAGCTCATAGACGCCTACAACTGGGAAATTTCACAGGAGTGAAATGTTGAGCTATTTAGGCAATGTAGCTGCTGTGGACAGTGCTCATGTTTCAAATGTGCTGTTATGGATTGCATGTCTTTTCAATATCTATTTTTTAATTTTCAATCATAAGATACTGTCCAGAAGAGAACTCCTCTTAGATAGATATGAACTTTCTCATGACCGATCCTCCTACATGGAATTTTGTAGATTTCATTAGAGCAAATAATAAAATTGCTTCTCCCGGGTCATACTGGAATTAGGTATGAGAGTCATGAATCATAATGATATTGCTTTAAAAAGCAGATGCAAGGAATATGAGGTCAACACAGTTAAAAAAAAAAAAAAAAGACTCATAAACACACCTTTATAGGGGAAATTCCCAAAGTCTGGCTGTAAATAACTGGAAATCACTAAAAGCTTCTCAGAGAAATTGCCCCATGCATTCTTCTCCGTTATCATCAGGCACCATCTTTCCCCTGAATTATCATGTCAGTAATAATAGAGGCTTTGAACAGATTGAGGACTGTACCTTCAACCTGCAAATAGCGTCTCCAGAAGATGCCTTAGAGGCAGAAATTCAGGTGTGTGCTCTTATCTCTGTCCGCACTCCTGTCCTTCAACATGTGAATGGAGTTCTGTAGAGTTGTAGACCTTTTTTCTTTCTTTCTATAGCGAGCATTCTTTTTCTGACCATTATACTAGTATACAGCTGAACCTTCATCATCTCTCTTAACATTCTTTTGCAGGCAATTCAATTCGATCTTAAAATTTCAGCTGCAGACATAAGATTACGTGCTTAATAAGTTCCACAAGGTGAGCCTGAATGGATGTCTAGTCTGCTTGAACCCAGCTTAATAAAGACTATGTAGAGACTGAGTCATGGAAATAGTGCGAAATTGAGCTTTATCGCTGTCATTTCACAGTCTGAAATGGTGTTCGGCATTAAAACGTGGGTGACAACTGTCTTTTTTGAAGTCCATTCAGATGGTTGCGTACATTGGCAATGGCTAAAGAAACAACTCCATCAGGCACCGCATGGAAGCTCAAGCTCATCCTTATCCCTGACCCATCCTTATAGCCAGTGGCCCTCCTTGGATGGAGGATGTTATGTTTACAGCAACATCTGGGAGGTTTTTCCAGCCTAATAAATACTAGTGATTTCCAAATGGCATAGCCACAGATGTTGTGGTTTACACTCTAGCTGCAAATCAACTTTTCAGCTTCCAAGCTAATTTATTTTGTGTCGGAATGCCCGACCCCTAAAGTTTTGCTCTGAAATCTGGTGCAAGAACTAGAAAGTAACCTGTTCCTTTATGGTAGAAAAAGAGTATGAATCAGTCTCTCCAGAATTCCATGGACACTCTAATATTTTCATGGAGAGCCTTTAGTTTTGATCACAGCATATGATCTCCGTGGCATTGTTGCTCCAGTTGGACAGGTTAAGGCTGATTGTACTGAATGAGCAGGTTATCATATCAATGGACTTTTTTTTCTTGATGGCCTGGATATAAAATGGGGACCTAAATAATGAAAGAGTGGTTCAGGAAGCATGAGGAATGATTTTCACAGATGTATTGGCACCCCAGAGTCTCGACCTTAACCCAATTGAAAATATTTTGAATGTGCTGGAGAAGACTTCATTGAGTGGTTCAATGTATCCCTCATCAATTCAAGACGTTGCTGGAAAAATTAACCCGACACTGGATGGAAATAAATCGTATGTTGCTTAGGTTTGTTGAAACCCATGCCCCAGTTTTTTCCGCATTATCTATTTTGCCATCACCACAGAGCCAATGGGTCAGTATCTTAATTTGCTAGGTGACTAGCAAGTGCTACTGTGCTTACCTATTATTATTATTATTATTATTATTATTATTATTATTATTATTATTATTTATTTATTTATTTTATTTTATTTTTTTAATTATTATTATCTGA
>JBCNYG010000021.1:41592556-41603446 GCA_039654305.1 Porochilus rendahli | reverse complement strand
TGTGCGTGAAAATCCCAGTAGATCAGCAGTTTCTGAAATACTCAGACCAGCCCTTCTGGCACCAACAACCATGCCACACTCAGAGTCACTCAAATCACCTTTCTTCCCCATACTGATGCTCGGTTTGAACTGCAGGAGATTGTCTTGACCATGTTGCCGCCATGTGATTGGCTGATTAGAAATTAAGTGTACATACATATATATTTATTTATTGTTTTTGTAAGTAGTTTCTAGCGTCAGACGGATGATTCTGTCTTCTTTGCCTTTTGAGTGATGCTCTTAGGGGGCCAGACTCCATGTCCCTCCATCTCTTTGTCTATCTCTCTGTCACGATGATCCACCAGTATGTCACATGGCCTACATGCTGTGATGATTGCCTCCCCTCTATTAACATCATCAACAACCCCCTACCCACTCTGTAACACCATCACCTACTGACTGACCTGCAAACTCTGTGACATCACCCACCCACACACACCCTGGGACATGCCACCTGCAGAGATTTATGCACTGATTAATATTGCTACTGTAATATTAACAATTTAAATGTTGAAAGTACCATGGCATGAAGCAATAAAAAGCTACCTGATCCTTGAAGACAGGCGGTGGCGTAGAGTCAACTGTGTAGTACTTCTCTAAATTCTGATTTTTTTTAGTTTGTTTGTTTGTTTTTTGTTTAGTTTTTTGTTCTGAATATTAGCACCCCTAAGCAGGGATGCTTTTCATATATTCTGATCGAGACTCACGCGTCCAGACACTCCCCCAACACCCCTAGCCCCTTGACTTTATTTATCGTAATTCTAAACGATGTAATGGGTGCTGTAAATTGTAAACGGAAAAATGATAAAATGGACACTAATTAAAGTGATATTAAAAGAATTAACATATGCATTTAAGCACTCCCTAAAGGTAAAGCTCCTAATAGATCACTCTATTGATAGGCGTCTGAGACAGGTGTTATAAGAGTAGTGCAGCTACTTTGACGGTTGATGTAACTTCAACCTGACTATGCTCTGCAGTGAAAGCAGGAAAGGTTAACACTGTTTAATGAGTCCATGTTCCATGTCCTCGTTCATGTTTGGTGTTGTTTTGCTCTGCAAAACTTTGTCTGACGACCTGACAGATTGTGTTGTTGTAGTTTTTATTCTGTGCGAGTCAGAACAGTGGCCTATGTTCCTCTATTTTTGGAGTGTCAGTCACATTATTAAAAATAAATCTTTTTTTTTATTATTAGTGATGCCTCACCTGGGTTTTCTGTGTTGGCACGGATATGGAACAACCATTTAAGTCATGTTCTATACCTATGGGGCTGTACCCAGGAGCTCCGCTATGAAACGTGGTTATTGGAAATTATTCAAAAGCATGGTGGTGATCCTGACTCTACTGACGACATCACACAGCGTGTTATTGTTTATTTTCCTATAACGGCATGCCCCTCTGTGTTTTGTTCTTTACATAATAAAGCACACAGCATGCTTATTGTAATATTTGTGTAAAATATGAGGTTTTTTCAACCAGAATACTGAAAGAAAATCAGTTTTTAGTTCTGGTTAGTGACTCATAATCTGGGTAAAAAATAATTTACTTTCATGGTATTATTGAATATGATATCATTGTGTTTTTGAAACGGCCTGGCAAAGACAAAATGAACTCGTTAGTATGATACTGATCATATACATTGTACAGAGAAGTGTGCAGAAAAAAATCTGCTGAATCTGCCAGGGGCATCCGGTGTGTGTTGCAAGACAGTGTCAGTTGTTGCAAAACAGTGGGTGTACCCACAAAACCACCAATATTACGACAGTGTTCTGATACATGAGGAAGGAGACGAATTCAAACAGGAAGTAATGGAGTTGCATCGTGATGTGCATAATGGAAATACTTTAGATGGGTTTTATATTAGAAGCAGTAGAGCTATGTCAAACTGCATATCTCGGGATTTATAATAATGATAATGGTTACTAGAATGAGCTGTCACACTAGAACAGAAAATGATTGTTATAAAATAGCTGAAAAGAAAAATATCACCTCCCAAATTGCTCAACCGGAAAGACTTTACACAATTTTCGGGAACTCCTGTCAATCACAGTCAATCATACCGGCCAATGTAGGCTCATGTATGCAGAAGAGGGCGCATAGCACTTGCCTACAGGTCTGTCATGTGCAGCATGAGAAACCGTTTGAAAAGATGCAGGCTTCACAAATGCATCCATTTAATTTAAAATAGTTTAAGTTTTCAGTCGAAAAGTGATCTGACGTCATATTTTATTTTTTTTTTGACAGCATTTTTTGTTATATATTTTTACAATTATTTATTATAGAAAAAGATCCGTTTGTCAGTATTTCTCAAATTATTGAGTTATCTTGGCTTCTTGACAATTCACTTAATTGATGGATACCTCCCAAGCATTATTAGCTTTGGCTCCGTGTAACATGTCACGATTGCAGTTCCAGTAATCAGTTGTCAAAGGAGGGACTGTTCGGGTTATAATGCCACGTAACAATGCCTGCAGTCCACACCCATCACACGCCCTGTTGTAGATTACTTAAAAGATCTTACTATCCACTGAGTAATTGATTGTGCTGTTAATATTTGTCTTAAGTGTACTTTTCCAAAAAAAAAAAAAATAAAGTAACCAAAGTACACAAGTTTTATAATTGTTTAATAAAGATAGCCTGCTACACCTAGTACAGCCCATTAATCACTTAAAGGCCATAATTAAGAGCGTGATTATACAGTTACTGCCGTGTGCATGTGACTGTCATTAGATGGGTATTGTGCTCTTTCTTTAGACACTGTCATATGGAAAGCACTATCTGAACATCTGTTTGAAGGTCGGCAATATGGGCACGATGCGCGACTGTTACATCAAAAAGCAACCTGGCTGTTTAATGCCTTCTTTAACGTTTGTTTCTGCAAGCATGCTTGTAGACTCTCACACACACACACACACACACACACACACACACACACACACACATGTTTACACTCTCGCCCTCAGGACTGCACATACAGCACGCATTTAGACCATGGCGTGTAAACACAGTATTATCTCTACAAAGGGCTGCATCAGCAAATAAAGGCCTGTCCGCCCAGTTTTCTGCCCCCCGGCTGCAGTTTCAGTCTTGCCAACCTCCACCCGAAGCACCTGCCATGACCGTGGGTGGCACGACGGTGTTTGAAGTAGTGCTCATCTCGTTCGAACGGATGAAGTTTGACAAACGGCACGGCTGGTACAAGCCCACCTCAGTAGGTAGCCAAGTCTTTGTTGACCACAAGGCTAATAAACTCTCGCAGCTGCTCCTCGCATGCAAAAGAGGCCCGGTCGATTTTCCCCATTAAGGTCATCCAGGGATCACCGGTCTTGTGCATTTTTTTTTAGTTGTAATTACTCGGGGCAGAACGTCTAAGTAGCAAGCTTACATTAATTAGGTTCAAGCACAAGTTGCGGTCGTCCTAGCATGGACGGGGTGTTCGTTGTAAAGGTCAGGTTTTGGTAATAAATCAGGGTGCGGTGTTCTTTCTGTTTGGAGATCCTATTTTGCATGTTCCGCTCACATATGTATCATATTTAAAGCCGAGCAGCACAGTTTTTTTTTTTTTTTTAAATGCCACTGTGGGATCTGCATGCAGCGTGCTCACATGCCCGCGATTTGCCCAGGCCATGCCGCTCGCTGAACCTTGGCACTGCACCCGAAAGTCATTTAGCGCGCCTATCTGACATTTATTTTCATTTAGGAACAGAAGGAAAAGCGACCTTCAAAGCTGTCATTATCGCATGTAATTATAGGAATGGGCTTCCAGCGTTCTGATCTCCACTTCTCATCTCAGCGCGTCTTTTCTCTCTTCACTTATCTGCGTCCCTTGAAAAATGGTTAAAAAAAAGGAAATAAAAAAACAGAGGGCTTCCGCATGTACATGTACACATTGCACTGTCTTTTATATTCAAACAGTAGGAGTAGGAGATTAAAAGCATTGCAAGGGGAAATTAAGCAGGAAATGGGATTTCAGGAATAGGAGTGAAGTTTGCTTCACTCTGCAAGAAGTTTCACTGGAAATGCCAGATTTGTTATTATCGCTGTTTACAGTAAAAAAAAAAAAAAAAAAAAAGTGGGTGGGGGAAAAGAAGTGAGCTTAGAATAACTTCAGAAACAACATAGCCAGAATAGTAGTTTATAATAGTATGTTAGTTTAAGAGATTCTTTTACAGTCAGTAAAAATAACTTATCAATAGTGATGGAACTGTTAAGCAGTTCAGTAGAAATCAGTTTGCTGGTATTGTCCTGGTATTATAATGAAAAGCTTCTAATGTAGAGCCCAACCCTAGTGTTGCATCATTCGCCAAGGCCGTGTTGCATCATGTTACAGAATACCAAGGAAGGTTGTTACTCCCTCGGTTTCCGGCATCCACGTGGAAGTTGAGCATGGCTTCCTGAATCGAACTGTGACGCTGTGACGTTTCTGCTGGGAATGAATTGGGTCCAGGTCAGGAAGAATGTGTGGCTGTAACTGCAGCATGCCCAGTTCTTTCAGTGGAAAGTGCAGCCTTCCCAGTAATAGAACAATAAAGCAGTCTAGCAACCGTGAAAAGAGTGGGGTTTAATACGTAGAGAAGGGTTAATGCTCCAGCAGGTGATTTATAGCCCTCTGTTGTGTAATAGGTGACCTCATGAAAAGAATGCCGCAGCTTAAAGCACATGGATTGTTTTCTGTAAATATGAGTTTGCATAGTGGCAGTCACGAACCACACCTTGCTCTTAAGAAGTCGGATCTTAATGCCAAAAAAAGCTGTAGGCTGGGACAATATGCTTATTGTCCTCCATGGCAAAAGGTGGCATTTAGAATGCAAAAGGACTATTGATGTTGGAAAGGTTTTAGCTTTGTAGAGCTTCCAGTAAGTTCAAAGGAATTTTGGGATTGTTTTTTGAGAATGTGAACAATTTGCTTGTCTTTTTTGGGCTGTATGGGGAGTCAGACAGAGAGAGAGAGAGAAAGTAATAGGAGATTCACAAGCCATTTGAATAATCATCTACCCGAATTCCTTTATCACTAATTGACACTGTGAACTATTCATAAACAAAATGGTGGTGTGCGGACAAGATGGCTGTGGCGCCGCTATAAAGGCCCCACAATCATATGCATGGAAGTACTTCACAGAAAAGTGTCGGCTGTGTACAGCTGAACTGAAATACAACAAGAATACCTCTGCTGTGCTATATATCAACAGCTAGCGCTAATAGTAATAGCTAATAGCAGTAATGCTAGCACCAGCGAGCAACGCATGGCACAGAGGAAAACTAGCGTCAGTGATTTGAAGTGGCCAGTAATGGACAAGCTCTCCTTCTGAGTCTTTTGTTAAATAACAGTTAGTTAACTTGTCGATTGATATTTTGAAAAACTTGTTAACTTGTAGAAATTGTTAGTCGTGCAAACCTGTGTGTATGTTGATGGTGATTGTAGTAGTGAATTAAAGTGAATTAGTTTTTTCATGGCTTAATGAATATAAGGATGTTGTGTGTTTATGTGGTTCTCATGGAGAAGGTTGGCAGTAAAGGTCGTCTGACCCTGACCAGGGGCTTGTGGAACAGTGCCAATCGTCTCTGTGCTGCAGAGTAGCGCCGGGACCGTGATGGATGTCGTGGTAGAAAGGTCACCCCTGCAAGCATCCATCCAACTGCCTTATTGTCATGACACAAGACACATGTACGGTGTACGATAAGTGATTTATCACCACTGCTACAACCATGACTACATGGATTTTTTTCTTCAGTTCAGAAATTGCTGTCAGAATATCAGTATACTGTATTGCCTAAGCAGATCTAATAAATGGGAGTTGACACTTGATAGCAGATTAGATATAAAAGTATTTATTTAGCCAGAGTCGACGATAGCATGCTTTTCTTTATCACTCTGTTTTAACCATTAACCAGTCTAATTGGCTGTTTCAAATTGAGTATAGGTGTGGATGTAAGAGTGAGTTTGTGTGTGTTGCCCTGCGATGGTCTGGAGAGCTGTTCAGGGTGTGCCCTGCTTCGCCTAGTGTTGGCAGAGATAGGCAACAGCCTCCTCACAACCCTAGTAGTGGGATTAGGTGGTTCAGCAGATTAGTGAATGATTCTTTATAGTACAATAAAATCACTCAATAATTAATAAATTATCAGATTAATATTAAGAACTGGTAACTTTTTAACAGCCCAGAGGATTATTTTCTTTTCTTTTACCAAATGTTACAAACATTGATTTTTTTTTTTCTCTCTCAGATTCGCTCCAAAATCCCAAAAAGAATTCTTTATTTATGGTTATGTAAACTGAAACACCCCGGTATTGGATTCATAACTTAGGGAACTCAAAATCCAAGATGGCTGATCTACGCATCACAAATAATCAGCCTTGTTTGCATATCATCATCATGCTGATACATTTTTTGTAGCAGTTCTCCAAAGTCATGGAATAAATCCATTCTACTATAGCATACTTAAAACCCATCTAATTCATTTCAGATGGTTCCGGTTGTTCAGGTTGTTCCATGTCCACAAGTGACCATCACCAGAAACCCAATAAGGCTGGCTTGTTGCTAAGTTGCTGATTGGCTGTTATGCAGCAATTAAAAAAAACATATTCATCATTAATAAGGAAACTAATTCCCAACAAATAGAGTCTTATAGGCAGCTGCTCAGACTCACACAGAATGAAAAACACAGTCTAATATCTGGTAGGCAGACAAACTTCAAGGAAAATGAATGTTTGTGGAGCAAATGTCGAAATCAGAAGCTGCACAGAACATGAACTCGTTAAACGGATAATTAAACCAACAAGACAAGTGACACAAATAAAAGCAGAAATCAGCTGGTGAACGGAAAAGTGCTGAAAAGCAAATCCAAATTCAGCCTCCTATCAAAATATCTTTCAGGAGCTCGGCTTTTAGGCAGTGCCTAAATCTACATGCTATACCCAGGCAATACCATGTGATGCCTTGCTATCAACTAGTATTGTTAACAATGGGCAACCTAGCTATAAATCATCTATGCTGGCACATGGTTAACTCAGGCTCCAAAGTACTGTACAAGGAACACAGCATAATTAGATGAGTAGACCCAAACCATGCTAGCAGATTGCTTACAGTATAACTGAGCCAGCAGTTTATACCTTTAATCTGACACACAACTGAGACATCACCACAGGAATCAAGAATTGAGAGAAATCTCAAATGTCAAAGAATCCCAGCCCTGATAGAAACCACCAGCTGGGCACATTGGTCAGTTTCTACAGAATGTTGTGTGATATGTCAAATAAATGTATATAAGGGGGCCAGGTCAAAGCCCTGAATCAAAGCTGAATAAGATGTCGTAAAAAGCTTTTCATGCGAACATCATGTAAACCTCAGAGCTGCGGAGTTTTGTGAAGTCGGGTGAGGAAATTCCCCATGCCACAATGTAAAAGACTGGTGAATTTTGTTATTGGAGATGACCTTGTTGAATTATCGGTGCTTTTTCAAGTGGTTTTTACTGTCTTTCAAGGGTTTGTTTACTTTTACTAGAATAAGTGACTTTTTGTTTAAGCTACAGTGCGTTTCTGATATCATGATTTTGTGAGCAGCTCTAAACCGCTACGACAATAATTTAATAGTAATATCCCAGTGAGTTCTGTCAGAGACATAGATAAAATTGGTGTCGATTTGTCGAACATTGTCACAAACAATTTTTGGCACGAAAGCAGTCGGACAGAATAGTGACCGCCAGGAACCAGCAGCCAGTAGGGGAAAACAACACCAAGTAAAAAGTAAAGGATGAGTAAGTGGATTCAGTGATCTTGGAGTTTTAGGGGGTTTTTTTATTTCTGTACTTATTTATTTACTTTCTTTTGGTGAATGATGGACGATCAGGGTCCACCAATTTTTCCGCGTATACTGTATAAATCTGCTGTGCAAGCGAGGCACCTTTAAAGTCTACTGTACACCAAAAACAAAATACTTTTATCTCTAAAGAACCTGGATCTTAATCACAAATAACCCCCCAAATTATTTTTTGATATTATCAAGTTTGATACGATTGGTGAGGTAAATGCCATTCGGCTGAAATAGCACACTGATATTGGCACTCCAATAGGATGCTTTTTTAGACAGTGCTGAATTGTGTTTCTGAAAACAGCAACTTTTCCGACCCCGTGAAAGGCCTGAAGTAGCCTGAACCCAACAACATGACCAAAAACAAGCCTGAATGATATCTGGGTGAACTCTGGAGACCCGTAGGTGTACTCTGAGTTCTTTATGAAAGCCACTAGTGGTGAACAGAATGAGTGAAAGGCTATGTGGAAATATCTGGTTTCATAGCTCTTCCAGAATCACGTTCGACGTTGTTTATCATGTCGTTGGGACGGCTAACTTCCCTGAAAGTTACAGCCAATTTGTTTCTGATTTGTGTATCATACCACAGCCCCTCCCTTTTTACTTTGTTCCACAGAAGCTTGTTACCTCACTTCTGTGGAATTGCCTCCATGTGACTTTCTGAGCACTTCCTTCTAAACTTTAACTGAATCTTCGTTTCCTCTATTTCCCTCTCAGTTTTCCTGTGCATGGTGCTACAGTAGTTTAGTTGTTACCTGTGGCTAGTAGTCATGCTTAGAATACTTTGTATGCAATATGAACACGTAGCATTCGATTATTTACAGAAACGTGTTGAACATGTTCGACTTTGGGTGGAAACTTTAACAGTGTAGCAATTTGAGGCATTTGAGTTAAGTGTGTTGACCATCATCATTTACGTTGCGTAGAAACTTTATCCTCTCACAAGCACCATGTTTATACTCTCACAAGCACTATGTTTATAGTAGGATCTTCAAATCAGATCAATTTCTGTAGCATAGTATCACAAAAACTTTGCGGACACCTGACCATTACAGCGGTGTATGCTTTTTGAACACCCCAGATCCAGATCCCAATCCTAGCTTTCTAGGAAGTTTTTTCAGTCGATGCTTGAGCATGACTGTGGGGTTCATTTAGTCACAAGATCTTTAATAAGGTCAGGCATAGATGTCGGGCGAGGACGCCTGGAGTGCTGTTGGCGTTCCTATTTTATCGCAGTGAGGTTGAGGTCAGATCTGTGTTCAGTAATAAAAATGTTTTAATGCCATTGACAATTGATTGTTTGGAAAAACATCATTAAGTCTTACAAGCCAGGGATGCACATTGCGCTGAAGCTAACATTAGCACCTCCGCAGATACGCACGGAATCAGAGATGTGTAAATTCAATTAAAAGTGGCTGCGGGGTGGGGGGTTGTCTGTGCAGCTTGAACATCAGTTAAAAAGGAAATTTAATAAAGTGTGCATCAATCATTTATGTTGATTTGTGCTGCAACTTGTTTATGATATTTTACTTCCACTGTAATGTCAGACTGCAGTACAAGTGATAATTAATTTTCCATAACAGCGTTTCGAATAGTAGTTGCAGCTGGAATTTAAATCACTCTGTCTGTAATGACAACTAAAATAAGGACATGCATGACAGATGGCTCAGCTACCGGATTAAAAAAAAAAAAAAACTTAATTAACAATTATGCACTGAAGGCTAGGTGGTTGTTGCTGAAGGACTATGCAGTTCAGACCTTTCTTTAAGTATCTTTCAGAGTTTTAGCATATACTGTGTGGAAACATGAACAAAAGCAAACTAAAATCTGTTTTTTATGGTTTATATTTACTTATTTTAACCATGACGTAGGGATGTCAGGTGATCTGCACCCTCCTGGCTAACAGCACTGTGTAGCTGACTGTGTCTTTTGAGCCTACTCATTCAAGACAGTTAATACGTACTACATAAGTAAAGTAAACCGTATACCCTAAAACAGTGTTTTATTATATATGACATGGAAATCAAGAAAAACTAACTAAAAGGAGTTTTTTAAGGTTTATTTTTCTGTTCTAATTAATGATTCAAGTCATGATCCTGCTTCAAGTTAATGTGACAAACTGTAAGTGTCTGTCGTATTGATTGAAGCATTATTCCCTCGGGCTAATGGTTTTTTTTGTTTGTTTGTTTGTTTGTTTGTTTGTTTGTTTTTAATCCCCTGATAGGGTGTTCCCATGTAATTTAAACTAATGGTTGATGTGTTGTAGGGTTTCAGTAGGAGCTGTTTAAATAGCTTTTATGGAAGGAGTCTTCAGTGTTGTAAGAGCTGTAAGATTTCAGAAAGAGGAAAAAAGACATATCTGTTTCTCAATAACAGGCTGGTGCCTCGTTTATTTAGCCTTTTTGAATTGGAGACAGAAATGACAGGTTGCTAAGAAAACAACTGTTTATATTTGTTAAAACGTAACAGGTGGAATGAGAGGAACTTTCCCAGATGTTCTGCAGCAGGTAAAAAGGAAATGCATGAAAGTGTGCTGGAAAATTGCTGAAGTATAACAGCAGTAAAATACATCAGCGCGTTATTTGTTTGTTATTGGAAAATAAGGAAAGGTCGGGCCACGTTGGTGTTAATACTTTGCCCTACGTTCATGTCCTGAATGGTTTTATTGCTCTTATACAGAATTATAGCAGTTTTCCAACACATAACATTTGAATTCCTTGTATATGTTGTTGAATAAATGTTTAAACCTGCTGCCCTTTCAGTTGCCACACAATTTCCTCCGGGATCAATAAAGTGTTCTGATTCTGATTGATTGCGTAAGTGATGACAGGAATTCCATGTAACCCAGCACTAAGCAGTTAAAAGTTTATTTTTTTTTTCAGTAACACCACACCCTGTTTTGTTTTATAATTTTTACATGCAGTATTCTCATGTTCTTTTGAGGTATGTGTTTCGTGGGGTTAAAGAGTGTGCATGCTTTTGACTGGCGTGGCTTCTGAACACACACACTCTCTCTCTCTCTCTCTCTCTCTCTCTCTCTCTCCCC
>JBCNYG010000021.1:41566549-41580194 GCA_039654305.1 Porochilus rendahli | reverse complement strand
TGTGTGTGTGTTTGTGTGTGTGTGTGTGTGTGTGTGTGTGTGTGTGTGTGTGTGTGTGTGTGTGTGTGTGTGTGTATGCACAAGATGTTATACAGTAAAATTAAGCAGGATTATGAGAGCATTCTTTCCATTTGTTAGACCTCAGTGGTTTGTTGGTTATTTGGGAATAATTTGTTTGGTGTGTGTTCATTAGAGTCAGTCAGTCATGAGACGGTAAAGCTGTGACCCTTCTAAATGCACATCTGGCTTTTCCGAACTGAGATCTAACGTCATCTGATGATGCCACCATCCTATTAAGCATTATTTTTTCCGAATAAACAGCACCAGGCAGCATAACATATATTAGAATTCAGTATTCTTTATGTAAGAGATCAATCAAATTAAATAAATGATGTATAAAATATGAGACTGGTGCCAGAAAAAGACTTGTTTGCCGTCTCTGTGTTGCCATCTGCTGTGGGTGGACCAACCACAAGGTCACTCGACTTTAGAAAAGAAACTTCATCATGTCTTAACAACAGGCAGATCTCTGTAGGCACGCTCGGCTAATGTCCGCCTCGAGGCGAGATTTATTTTTCTTTACATTTTTCCCTATGGTGCCTCTCTCGAAGCCACCCTTGACCTACTCAGACATGCTTAGTGAGAGGACGTGCCCGTTGTTTTCCTCTCGCTGGCTCTCCGGCCATGTCAGCTTCTATCTGTCATATGCTCTTCCCCTCTCCATACTGCATTGTGGGAGTTTTAATAATGTGCTCTTGCCCTTGTGCTCGTGCATTAACGGCCTGGGCTCGGCTGAGTGAGGGAAAGGGATGGGTAGGAGTGGATGTTTTTGTTGGATTGCCTGAGTGCGTGGGTTGGCGGGTGTGTTTTTGCGGGCTGAGCGAGGGGATTATAATAAGGGTGAAAACACAGGGCTTATAAGGACAAACTTGATAGTGAACCAGGCCATTTAAAATGACATTTAGAGTCTTACAATGTGTTTTCTGTGCACACACTCTACCAAAACGAATATAACTCTGTGTTCACAGGCTTGTCAATATTTACACAGGGAAAGTTATGTGTGTTCAGAGTCTACACATCTGCTGAAGTCAATGTACTGAGTGCTCAGATAATGCAAATCACTTGAGTTAACGTAGAGGTGCCAAGGACGGGTATTCTTCAGTAGTGTCTTGAACCGTCACTTTCACAGAACCCAAGGTCACTAAACACAAAAATAAATAAATACATGTTTGTGTTAAGTGCCCTTGGTAGTATAGTGTTTAGATAGTCCGTCTCACAGCAGAAAGCTCCAAGGTCCGTTTCCCGGCCTCAAGTGTTCCTATATGTAAGTTTGCATGTACTCTGTGTGCTCATGTGGGTTTCCTCTGGGTACTCTGGTTTACTCCCACCGTCCAAAGGCATGCGCATAAGGCTAATTGGCTGTTCCAAATAGCCCCAAGGTGGGAGTGTGACTGCAAATAGTTGTTTGTTTGTGTTGCTCTGTGATGGTCTCTTAAGCTGTTCAGGGTGTACCCCATCTTTGACCGGTGTTAGCTGAGATGGGCACCAGCCTCCCCGTGACCCTAGTACGATTAAACAGTTGGGCAAAAGTGTTAATGAGAAATAGGAAAGCAGAAAAGGACTAATCTGATGATCCGCTGAGGTTCATAGATAAATAGATAGATAGACAGAGAGACAGACAGACTAATGAATTGGCACATGCTTTTGGGGTCTGATCTGCCCCCTGCAAACCCTCTTTTGTCATTAAAAAAAGAAGTGTCAGTATTTATCGAAGTCACAGAGTGTTAGCATTAGCAAAGTTAGCATTGGAATGGCATGGACAAAGTTAGCTTTCCAGCTGATCGCTTGTGTATTTGTAGACGTTTTCCATTTAGATTACAACATTTAAGTACTAGATTATTTAAATAAATCAGTCGAGATGACACTTGCGTCGGCATTTACCGTGTATAAAATGCTTATCTTAATTTTGTGGAGATGCTGAAAGAGCGAGGTAGACAGAGTCTATGAGTGCCGAGGTGCCTGTTAGCCCTGAGACGGGCAGGTTGTACATAGAGATTGTAATCTTTTTTTTGTCCGATTTTTTTTTTTCCTCTTCAACGTCATTTACGTGCCTGGGAAAGTCATACTGTGCTCAGGAATGAGGCGCCAATAAAAGAATGCATGGTATAGAAGCGAGAGAATTATCCCCACTCTTTAATTTACGTGGAATGTCAGAGGAAGTTGTTATTATTGTTTTTTAGTAGATTGTCTAGATCACCCTCAGAACTTAATACTCCTATCGGGCGCTATTCCTCGATGGCGGCTGTGTGCTAGTTTTCTCCTTTAAGTAAATCTGTTTAATCCTACTAGGGTGGTGGGGAGGCTATCTTAGCTGATTTTTGGCAAAGCCAAGGTACCCACAAAGGACCAACACATAGCCATTTACACCCACACTCACACCTAGGGGCAATTTAAAACAACCAGGTATCATGTGCATGTCTTTGGGCTGTGGGAGGAAACCAGTGTACCATGAGGAAACCCACACAAGCAGAGAAAGAACATGCGAATTTCACCAAGCCTGGGACTCAAACCCAGGACCTTCTTGCTGTGAGGTGGACGTGCTAACTACTTCATCACCATGCCATCCCTTTATTTCACTCCACCCCATAATTTCAGCTTTAAATCCTGACTATGCGCATATAACTCAGCTCTTGTGCTTTTCAATGTATCTGATATTTTGAGTTTGCATTTGCACAGGATGTTTCAAACGAGCAGGAAAAGGGAGGCGGAGAAAGAGCAGGATTGCCGTTGGCACTGCTCAGTATTACTCCCAGTCGATGTACGGCTTGTGTAGCCCCAGCCAAGACAAGTTGTCCCTGTGTTTCTGCCTTAAAAACAACACCACACATCTAAAGAAGTCCATGCTCCATCTCAGAGCTGCCCTAAAGGCTGATGCTGTACACATTGCCCGCAGTCAGAGAGCCATCCAACCCCTCTGGATCAGGCACAAAGAAAGACAAAGCGAGTGAGTGGGACTTAAAAGAGAAAAGCCAAGAGAAAGGTCTCGATCAGCCACCTCAAGTGAGGCGAACACACAAACCGCATAGGAATCCCGCTCTTCCTCTCCGCGTCTCTCGGCTTTTGTGTATCTTTCTCCATCTCGTTCTCTCCCTCTCAGAAGGCCTGGCAAACCCGACCTGCACACATCCGCGTTTACCCGCCGAACCTTTCACACTTCAAAACATCAGCAGTGCCGCAACGATCGCTGTTCTGCACGCCCACACACTCGGCTCTGTTATTATTAGAGTGAGGCTCTCGCTGTTTCATGGTGGACTCCACATCTCTCTGTTCAAACTGTGATGCTGACAGATTGAGAGACTGACTCCTACACACGCTTATGGCTTGATAAAGAGCCGAAGATATTTGCAGATGTCTGTTTCGCTCTTTGTATCTATTCAGGAGACAGGCTGTTCACTTTGAGAGCATTGTCTTTTGGAGTGGAACATTTTTGTTGTTGTTGTTTTGAGGGGTTTTTTTTTGTTTATTTGGGGTTTTTTTTTTTTGCTTTACTTCGTGCCAGGTGTGCATGCTTCTTGTGTTCTGCACCAGTGGTGCTTCGCAGTTGAGCACCGGACGTGCTCTGTTATATAAAGGAATAGTGTGGGCACCACTTCTGCCTCCATCCCCGTGGGGGAAATTTTCCTCTTTATTTTATTTTTTATTTATTTTTTGCATAATCAGACACAAACATTTGCTCCTGCAGCAGCCAGCTCAGCTTCATAATTCTGATTAATTAAGTTATATTGGTATAACGGTTTTAATAACAAACTCAATAGAGTTGCAGAACCACTCTCTATGACTGGCGGAGTAAACACATGCAGTCACTGGCCTTTCACATGGCACCAACTGGCATATATATTGAGCGATCCTTGTTGCTGTTGTAATAATAGGGCCTAACGTTAGGTTACATTATGTTGCCTGAATGTCATGTTTACACTAATATTACTCATAATGTTAGTACTGTCATGACATTAGTTACAATGTCATTACTGGAGAAATTATGCTTTTAAAAACGAACCACTTCCGAGTCCTCAGACACACACACATGCTCTGTCTAACTTGAAGACGAACTTATAATTATCTAATTAGATCCCGGCATTAGACCTACTGGAAAGTTCCTGTCTATATGTAAATGTCTTAACTATACTATGATAGTATAACTATCATAATATCACTTTACTTTAGTGCAATTCCCGTAAGCTCTCAAATTTCTAAAAACAGTAACATGAACAATGTGTAGCTCATGCGAAAGGTGATAACTTACTAGGACCAAGTATACATTCGTGGACTGTGGACAGACAAACACACAAATGCAATTTCCTGTGGAATGATAATTGGTGCTTCACAGTACCTTCCGTGTAGCTCACACGAAAGGTAACAAGAAACTGGACAGTTGAAGTTTGAAGAATGACCAAGCCACATTTTTCCATTCTTCAACCTTTCCAGTTTTTGTGCTTGATGTAGCCTCAGGTTCTTGTTCGTGGCTGACAGGAGTGAAATTTTGTGCGATCCTCTGCTTGTTGTGATGTGTATCCCGTCTGCCTCAAAATTAAACATTGTATGCATTCTGAAATGCTTTTCAGCTCACCATGGTTGTACAGGGCGGTTATTTGAGTTACAGTATGCTTCCTGCCTGGTCAACCCAAACTTACTAGCTTTTCTCCTTTGATTCGTCTTTGATCCTACCTAGGAATGTTTATCAGATTAGTTAGATTAGTAAGTAAGCAAGTAGTAAAGGATGTGCTGCTGGGCTTTTGATTTAATGAAAATGTGGTTCGTTTAAAAATCTTTTAGCTTTTGGTCAGAATTACTCAAAAGTAACAAATGAATAAGTGGTCTGCAATGCAAAGGTGAAACATAAATAAATATAAAGGTTAATAAGTAAGATCCATGACTGGTGCTAACATGGAGATTTCGGCAGATTCCGGAGCCATTTCATATATATGGGCAGAGGAAAATGCTAATGAGGCTGCTATAGCTGGATTAAAAAATGTGGTTGAACTGATTGGTTGGTTGGGGGGGTTGCGGGCACCATTGCGGGCACCATTATAGGCACCATTTTCGGTGTAGTGGCTAGAGTGCTGGGCTCAGGATTTAGAAGTTGTTGGTTCGGTACCCGTTAGACCCCCGACCGTGCTAAAACCCCCTGGGAAAGGTCTTAACCACAAGTGAGCCTCTGTCCACCCAGCAGTATAAATGGGTACCACTAAAAATACTAGGAAGGTAACCCTGTGAGGGACTAACATCCCATCCATGAGGAGTTGAGTCCAAGTTGCTTCACACTAAGGAAACTGGGGATAAGCTTCAGCCTGATGAGCCAGTGGGCCAACAGACCAACAGACTTTAGCTTGATAGTAAACGGAATACAATTCATGTGTAATTTCCAGAAGCTTAGCCATTTCTGACTTAATACTCAAACCAGACACTGAGGTCATGTTTCTTTCTCATACTGATCAAGAAAGATAAATACCCCACGAGAAGTCAAAAGGATGAACCTTGGGCTCAAAAAGGAAAGCCATAGATAGTATAGAGTATAAAGTAGTGTTGAAAGGATGTAAAGTGTGAGCAGATTGAGAATATGATCTTCAAAATTTACTTAATTCAACAACATTCAGTACATGTTAAAAAAAACATGATATAATAGTCTTTACTTTTCTTCTACAGCTGCTATATGTTGGTCGGTTTGATGTTATGTATTTAAACAGGCCTATGTCCTTATGAAGACGTCAGTAAAGCATTGCAACATGTCTCCATGGTGATCTGAGCTCTATTGTCAGTGTAACAGTTCTTTGTTATTACGGTTCCCTCTCTCTCCTCTACATCACTTTGTCCAGCTTAGTCTCTTCTCTCATCTCTTTCGCATTCATCTCCTTCTGACATGATTATGAAGGCCAAAGGAGTTATGATAGACAAGCATTCAGAAAGCTAGAAGCCTATACTTTGACAGTTGAATAACGTTGTGCAGTGAGCGACGTTCCCGATAATTTCCCATTTCCGCTTTTATTTTATGAATAGCATGTCTGTGCAGTGAGCACTTTACAGGGTTGATAGACACGAGTGACATTTGCATGCATGTAATTGCTCTCCATCTGCTTTAGGTTGTTTCGCCGATGTCTGGTTGTTTTTCTGTGAAGCACATTCTTGGTCTAAGCCCTAATGACAGCACTTGCAAAGCTGCGCCAAGTTATTAGCGACACTTAAAGGTGAAGAGCTCATTCTTCATATGTGGGAGGGCGATGCATTTTCATTTGCAAATCTTAATCCTACCTTGTTTGTTCTTCCTGATTTTTCTCCCCCTTTAACCCCCTGTGTTTTATGTGCTACATATTACCAAAAGAGCGCCAGACACCCGAATGAATAGTGATGAGACAATTCTTCTCTGTATTAACTGGTAATGGAAGCCTGCTCTTATTGCGTTTTTTATTTTCTTTTTTAATCAGTTAAAATGAATCACACTTTGCATGAACCCTGGTGTCATGCTGTGTCAGTTCATGATAAAGTCCTGCACTGCGGAGGAAGCAGGAGTTGCTCGGGTTATGTCTGTTCCTGGATTCTTTCTGTGCTCATTGCACGTCTCTTCCACATTCCTCTCATTTTTAGCCTTATACTTCATTTTATTCTACACTGAAACAAAGATGTGCAAAAAGGAGTGCAGGAGAAAAAATAAGTGAGGAATGTATCTTGTGTTTTTTTTCTTATACCACTAATGATCACAGTTTTTGTGCTAAATTTCCCAAGTAGGTGCAAATTAGCACGAGGCTAAAAAAAAACACCAGCGGGAAAGGCTAGTTTTGCAGGTGATCTGAACAGAATGACCATCACAGACTACCAAAAGCAGCACAAATTAACTCAGTCGCAAACCGGTGCTAGTTGCTTTCCGGTCTTGGATTTCTTCTACAAATTGAGAATGTGTCTTAGCAATCAATGAGCAATATGTTTGGATAACTCTTTCTTTAGCATTCCAATGATGTCAACACAAGTGGAGAAAGTTTTCTTCCTTCTACCAAGGTGATCATTGTCCCTATTTGTGCCTCTGCTGAACAGAAACTAGGGTAGGCATGAAAAACAAGCATAAAATGGGTTAAGATGTGCAGTAAATATCATTGCCAGCTTAATTTAAAGGTGGGGTTGGTTTTCTGGAAATATAGCAAGATTAGAAAGTAGCATTCCTTCAGTGATCTGGCGAAACCCACCTCTGTTTTCGGCGGTCCTTTCAAAGCCTCAACCCCTCCATTTGAACAAGCTCTGCTCTGACTGCTTGTTCGTGCACTGTATTGTTATGCACGAGCAGGGAGACAATGGAGTATTTGATTGGATAGGTAGTGATTGGTTGGGTTTTTTTTTTTACAGGATTTACAGTTTTCACAGATGACCTCTTTCAGATCTCATGAGTTAGTCATTGCTATCGTGGTGTAAAGACCATTCGAACCAAAATAAGAGATTGTGTTTATAGCTTAAAAGTTACCAACCCCAGCTTTAAATACTTTCCTTCCCCAAATCTTGTGGTCTGGAATGGAAACCCTTACAAATACATATGCAGTGAGACCATCGGCAAAAAATAACCATGTCATGCCTTTATGTCATATCCGCCACCTTAAAGATTGTCAGAAAAACCGGAAGGTACGACTTTACCTCACAATGTTCTGACAGTAGAGACTCCTTCCAACACTTATGGGTTGTAAGTATTAGAAATAAAACCATAATAGAGCAGATAAAGTCTAAAGCTGGAACTGTTGTAAAAAATTAATCATCAACTTCTGACCAATGAGAATCCAGCATTTATAGGCAATGCTAGGGTTATTATAGTATGAATGGGGTCATTATATATAACTGGGGTCAATAATAATAATAAAGTCATTATAGTATTTAGTTCAAACCCTCCAAAACACACTTATGAGCTCATTTCTTTTACCAAAAGTATGCCAAGTGGTGTTTTTTTTTTCTCCCAGGAATAATAATGATACCATAGTTACCATGACAAAAATACGTCCTTCCCTGTTTTAGTAAAAATGCTCTCTTGCACCGCTGTGATAAGCCTTATAAATACACTGTATTAACAAGGGTAGTGTTAAAGCCGAGGTGCCCAACCCTGCTATTGCAGTTAACTCCTACTTTAATCTGCCACACCTGCCAAGAAGGCTCAACACTTTAATTTGGTACTCTAATGGGTGTGTTTGATTTGGGCGGGAGCTGAACTGCACCGGAATGCAAACCTTCTGGAACTGTTTGAGATGTTGAGTATTTTATGCAGCTTAGTACAAACCAACAGGACTCGCCGTTCTTTGTCCAGGTGTACACGTTGTTATAGAAATATTACAACTTCCTGTTGTGTAGATTTAAAGTCTCATCGTCCTGTTTCCGTAAATGTCACAGTTAATTACTGGCCTATGGGTGATCCCTAGACATACAGCGTCCTTGAGTGCAGACATGAGGAACATGGCAGGGGCAAGTGTCGTCTGCCATCTCATGTCAAAGTATCTGGCACGCTAGTGAACTTTGAGCAGCGCGGGGCGACCTAAAGCTTTAGTCGTCTCACTGATGTAGACCAGGATTAACCAGCCAGCGACTTCAGGAACGTTGTAGAGAAGAACGAAAATCGAGTAGGATGAGTTTCTCATGAGATGCTCGGGAAGACAGGATGTGCAGTTTGTGGGATGTTGCTTAAAGGTTAACCAACGGATCTTCTCAGAAAGAGAGAAACCGTTTCAAGTGACCTGCTCTTCCTCCGCACATGCACTGCAGTCAGAATTAGCATCATAACGTGGTTCTGTGCTCCATTCAAGGTCTTTTTCTTGCCAATGGGCATGAGGTAGGAATGCAATTTGGATGGGACACCATGCCTATCACAGAGCATCAGGCACAAGCTCATTCACACATTGCTAATGCACAAACAGGCATTTTTAGGCAGGGTGAAAGCCCGAACACTATCGAACATGAAAAAGCCCTCATTAAGACAAGGGTTGTGGGGAGGCAGGAGCACATCTCAGTGACCCTGAGCAGCTCATCAGTCCATCGCAGGGACAACAAACACGCAAAGCCATTCACACTAACACCTAGGGGTAATTATTTTGAACAGACAATTAGCCTAATGTTTTTGGACTGTATGAGGAAGCCAGAGTACCCTGAGAACATGCAAGTTCCACACAAATTCGCCCTTGCTGTGCCCTGGACTTGAGCCCTAGACCTCATTGTTGTGAAGTGGGCATGCTAACCACTACGGCACTGTGGGTGAGCATGAATTACAGAGATCCATATCTCACTAAGTGTTGTAATATACATATTAACAGCCTTCTGATAATTTTTGTTTTGTTTGTGTTTTGATATACAGTATTAATCTTGCAAGGGAAATTATTACCTCTGCATTTAACCCATCTAAAGTGAGCACACACACACGTAAACAGTGAGCACGCACACTGGGAACAGTCGGCTGCTACACACATTGGGGCGCCCGGAGAGCAGCCCCTTCACTAACCGTTAGGCCATGGCTGCCCCCGTATTCATAATAATTCTTAATGGATTCTAATCTCCAGATAAAGCAGGGGTGTCCAATCTTATCTGCAAAGGGCCGGTGGGGGTGCAGGTTTTCACTCCAACCAAGCAGTAGCCACACCTTACACCTGCTTCAATCAATGATAAAAAAAAGGAAAAGGAATAAAAAAAAAGACGAGGTTAATTCGTGCTTCATTTTGGAAGCCGGTTGGCAGCCATCTTGGTGAGGCCACTTTGCTTTCAGATCTTAAAATGAAGCCGTTGAAAGCCAACACAGCTCGAAAACCTTGAACATTTTACTGTTGATGAACAGAATACCCTAAATTCATTTACTTTACCAATAATTTTACTGAAATTTGTATTTAATTAAAAATAAATGCATAAATTAATTAATTAATAAGCTCTGCCTAGCTGAGATTTGGCAAAAAAAAAACAAAACCAACAAAGAAAGGTTTTAAAATGAAACGTACATTTCGGATGTAATCATTTCCATTTTCCTTTTCATGATATTTGAGCATAACTTTTACCAGTAAAGTGTTCTCACCAAAATGGCTGCCAAATTTGGAACAGTAATGTGTAATCTAGTGGGGTTTTTGGGAGATCAGTGATCGAAACAGGTGGAAGGTGTGGCTACTGCTTCCAAAAACCTGCACCCACACTGTCCTTTTGCGGATAAGATTGGACATCCTTGAAATGAAGGTAATATAATACAAAAAAACCTGACTAAACAAAATACACAGTTTTCAAATGATGTTATGATTTATCGAAGGACAAAATTTTATCAGAACCTTTATAACCCATGTGAAAAAGTAAATGTCCCCTAAACAACAATAACAACTGCAATCATACACTTCCACCAACGACAGATCAGGGTTTTTTTTCTATAAAATAGGAATTTAAAGCCACGTCGAAGAGTTTGCGAGTATATCGGCAAATACTTTTTCATGCTACTGTATTTTGATGTCAAAGCTGAAGATATCATTTGCTGATACTGATATCATGCTGACATCCTCTCCATACATCTCATGCCAAGTTATGAGGAACCTCACTGGTATGATGATGGCATGTAGTAAGATAGCTTCTGTCCTGTCTTCACATGCTTGCTCTGCATTGTGTCAGTAAATATCACATATGCAGATTGGAAGCTATGATAGATTTGGTTACTCCGATCCACTGTTCCAGTATCAGAGTGCTGTGTCTGTAATATAACATCATCAAAATCGTTGCAAATTATGTACTATAATTACTCAAGGTTATTTAACACCGATGTAACATTCCTAACATCCTAATAAACACCATATGAGAGTTTTGTGGGCAACTGATGAATGAGTAGGTCTTAGGGGTTCGGAATTATTCTCGAGCCATTTAAATTAGGGAGCAGCCGTGGCGTAAAGGTTTTCTGGGGAACCCTTGGCCTCGGGTGTGGGAGCCAGGACTACTTTTATATCAGAAGCAAGGGTATTCTGGACTCCTTAGCTACTTTCTGCAGTTATCGTTATTATACTGCACTACTTACTGATTCAATTGGATACAAAAAAAAAACAGTTAACTACCTGCCTTTTAAAAAACTCAGTACAGTTTTTCATCAACACGGTGCTTAGTACTTCGAAAAGCAAAACGCGGAAACCGCCCAAAATAGCCGAGGGAATTCTGAATGCTTAAGGTTTAAAAAAAAAAAAAACCTTGTGACTGAAATATTGTCAGTTCGATTCATAGGACAGGCAGGTAATGACTCCATGGATGCTTGGGCAAGGCACTTAACCCCCAAGTGCCCTCCAGGTGCAGGTTTGCAGGCCACTGCTTCTGCTACTGTGCCTGGTGGTTGTGTGTTCACTATTGGTGTGTAAGGATGAGGTCGAATTCACCCCTTTTTCTGAGTCCTAATCTTAATTGTAAAGTAGAGGTAACTGAGTAAACCGTGTCCCCCCTCATTGTGTTCCACAGTGCTCTTGGAGGACCCTCAGCCCTGCATATTCCAGCCTTTCCAAGTGGAGGTTGCCTCATCGACTATGTGCCTCAAGTGTGCCAGTTACTCACAAATAAGGTAAAAAAAAAAAAAAAAACTTAATTTAACTGTAACTAATAATTGGGCATACCGATATGGTGTATTATGCTGCCAGTATGTTGCATGAATTCTGTGGAGTACTGACGTGTCCATAAAGTTCATGTGTAGTGAAATATTCATCATAATTATGTGTCTGTCTGTGAAGTACAGAGTGACCCAGAAAAAACCTCGACATTTTTAAGGTAAATGGTGAAAAAATGGTTAAAAATAATAAAATTATTATTTGCACATAAACCTTTATTCTATACAGTTTTTATTCATCATTATTTGTACACATGAAATAATAATTTTATTATCTTTAACTTTTTTTTTAATTTACTTCGGGAATGTGTGTGTGTGTGTGTGTGGAGGGGGGGGGGTAGGGGAGGTTTCAACTGTGCTACTAAACTCAATATTATTTGCTATAATATTATATAATATACTGTATTTACCATAATATACTATAAAACAAAATTCAATAGGATTTATACAGTATTTTATGACAAATTCCAGACCTGTTACATTCGAGAATTGTTGCATCTGCAGGACCAATTCAGATTTTCAGTTCAGTTTCTTAAATCTGAGACCGTTACGCTTTCAGTTTTACCACTGATCAGTTCTCTCCTAATGATTTAATCATAAACTTCCATAAACAAACAAACAAAAAAAAGCAAATCACTTCTTAAATTTTGTTTGTTTGTGTGCATGGCAGAACACATATAATGGTGTAGCATGTTGGGGTCTGTATTACCCAGTTCCCACTGCCTGCTTCAGGCCCAGAAGGATATCAGAGCTGACAGGTGGAGAAGCTGTGTTGTGTCAGTGGCCATAGGGAAGACCTCGGCACTCCCAGCTCTTCTTTTCACCTGAAGACGAGCACGCACACATACGACAGCATGCATAATCAGGCCTTTTGTTTGTTTCAGTTAGTGTTCACCGAAGCCACAGGCTCCAGGGTCAGGGGACAAATCTGAGAGAAACTGCT
Source organism: Porochilus rendahli (assembly GCA_039654305.1). Lineage (NCBI taxonomy): Eukaryota > Metazoa > Chordata > Actinopteri > Siluriformes > Plotosidae > Porochilus > Porochilus rendahli. The sequence goes on along the minus strand of JBCNYG010000021.1, from coordinate 41,567,637 downwards.
TCAGATGGGACGAGGCTGAATTATTACTGCGGCTAATAATAATAATATTACCGATTAAGGACAGACATGCAAGATGTGGGCTGCCTTCTGGATCGATGCCTTCTTTGTTTGAATTTTCATTGCACTTGATTAACGTAATGCTTGCCAAAAAAACAAAAAAAACAAAAACAGAGCTGTCTTCCAAGCATGTTCAGCTTCACTGCATTACAGTCAGTGGGAAAACAGTGTAGTGACTGGATTTATGTCTCTTTTTGGATATTGTATGGGATACAGATCAGGTGGTAAAATAAGTCTGGAGAACAATTTTGTGTGGGTTTGGGAGACGACTCGGCAAACAAGACACGTAATGTAAAAGTAATTCCCTATGCAGTGTGTTATGTTTAATAGTCTTTTTGGGCCTCTGATAATCAAATGTTTATCAAATAACTTCAAACTGTCAGGCATTTTTTTTACATTTCATCAACCCCTCACCCCATCCCACTCCAAAACATAGAGGTTTTTCCTTAAAAGGTAATTGTCACAGCATTGCAGAATTTTATTAAAGATGTACTGAGATCGAATGGGTGATGAGGATAGTTCGCCTGTGTGTGTTACAATTTTACAAGTAGTTGCTTCACACAGCTCGAAACAGTACAGGGTGCTCCTTGAAACCTGCCAACGAGAGCTAATAAAAAATTGATGACAGAACAATTTGGATTGGAGAGCATGGAAATGCATGAACTTGCTGTCCTCACAGAATTTGCATATGTTTTCACACACACAAAAGCACACACAGGAAGTTGGCTTATGCAATGTTGCATGTATAACCACCAAATATTTTAGTGATGACTCACCTACCCACCCGCATTCACCTGACAATTTTAGGGCTGGGCTTCACCCCCATGGCAAGGGTGTGGAGTGCAGTGATCCACAGTTCCTGCTCTGATTAACTCTTCAACTGAACAAAAATTCAGCCAGGAGAGCAGCTTGTGTGTGTGTGTGTGTGTGTGTGTGTGTGTGTGTGTGTGTGTGTGTGTGTGTGTGTGTGCTCGTATAGCGCGCTCGCGCTCTCCGAAATGGATACTTTGCAAACACACTCATGCCTATCT
>JBCNYG010000021.1:41556295-41566449 GCA_039654305.1 Porochilus rendahli | reverse complement strand
GAGCAGCTTGTGTGTGTGTGTGTGTGTGTGTGTGTGTGTGTGTGTGTGTGTGTGTGTGTGTGTGTGCACTCGTATGGCGCATTAGCGCTCTCAGAAATGGATGCTTTGCAGACACAATTAGGCCTAGCTGAGTCATGAAGTGCAACACATGCAGGCCTCAAAAAGTGCAAAAGGTGTCATCTCTCCAGTCTGAATATCTCCCAAAGTACTCGGATGTGCTAATGCGGAAAAAGTGCTAATGTGTTCCAAGCGCTAATGGCGTGTCATAATAAGCGAAGTGAGTTCTCGTCATGCCGTGTTAGCAAGCCGTGTGCCCTCAATTCTGCTTTGTACAGTCTGTGTATTTTAGAGGGAACTCATTAGCCAAACTGACTGTGTTGAGATGAGTTTGGTACAAGGCCTGATCATCAGCGTCATGCAGGATTGTCTTATTATTAATTAATTGCGTGTAGATTGCAGTTTGTTTCTGGTCAAAGTGTAGACACCTCCTAACAAGCCCCAGTTTGTTAGTGTAGACCATTCCCTTCTGTTGTCTCTGATCTAACCAGCCTTGAAGAGTTGTTTACATTAGTCACTCGGAGTAAATTATTTCACACACGCAGTGATTAATTCCGTGTCTGTACCTTTCACCCAGTTTTGTAACAATTCCAATGGTTCATGGGGTTATTAGATGAGTTATAATATACTTTATAATTAAAGGGGCTGGGCGGCGTGGTAGTGTAGTGGTTAGCGCGTCCACCTCACAGCAGGAAGGTCCTGGATTTGAGTCTCGGGCTCAGTTAGGGTGTTGCTGTGTAGAGTTTGGATGGTCTCTCTGTGCTTCCATGGGTTTCCTCCAGACACTCAGGTTTCTTCTCTCAGTCAAAGGGCATGTACATTAGGCTCACTGGCTGCCCCAGATTGCCCCAAGGTGTGAGTGTGAGTGTTGATAGTTGTGTGTTGGCCCTGCTATGGAGTGATTCGTTAAATAAATTAATATAAAGTGATTCGTTAAATAAATGAATGATTAGTTCATGACTGTAATAAAACCCACCCACCCATAGCGGTTATTTTGTTTCCAATGTGTGCTTCCATTTTTGTCTAAAACCATGGTGCACCAATTTTAACCTTTACCTGTGGAATAAAGAGATACTTCTCCATCCGGTCATCTTTAATCATTTTATTTTCACGTCTTTTATATATGCAGCATGACTTCAATAAACAATAAAGAAATGAGGACAAATAGCTGACGAGTTCATATTTCAATCAGTAGTACCATTCACATTAGACCTGATTTTGGGAGAAGTCCACCAAAATGATTGTGCTATGGTGGAGTTGACGCAGGGAGTGTCACAGCTTGACTCAATCATGGCTGCTTTCAGACCTACTTCAGGATATCCATGGATCAATGGGAAGAGTTATTGGAGATGTGTGAGCTCCATGCATGAACAGGCTTTGTCATTAATTTTGACCCCACTTCGATGGTGTTTCCACAGCCTACACCTTGACTGGTTGAATATGTTCTTTTCGTGGACAAAATGTTTGAATAATCAACATGCTCGAGCCACCTGGTAGAAATACGGTGTTTGGCAAATGAATGATTAAATGATTGATTGAATAAATTATATTTTATTCAATTAAATTTGGAGTATTCAATTAACTACTCCATATAGAGATATAAAATATTATTCATATATAAATAACTGTTTTAAGCATGTGTGTACATAAAATTATAAAAGAACGGAAATTATATGGAATTTTCGTTGTTCTGTGATTTCAGTATGCGAGTTCTGGTACAGTAACTACCCTTGTTCCTTTAAACATAAATACTGAGATTAAATAAAATTAAAATTCAGTCACAAAATATATGCAGCATTATATATAACATATATAACAAGAAATTGTCCAAACTTTTGACTGCAAAGTAATATATATATATATATATGTGTGTGTGTGTGTGTATAATTTTATATATATAGTTACTGGATCCGACTCTGGGCGAAGACGAGGTACACGCTGAACAGCTCTCCAGTTCATTACAGGGATATATATATATATATATGTATCCCTCCATGCTATGGTGGTGTGCAGTGACCCCTCAGTAATATTCCTTTTTGAATAACAAAAGCCATGTTGGTAATGTTGGCTATTTGGACTAGAGATTGTTCATAAACCTACAAGAAAAATCTATAAATGTCTGTGAAAACCCTTTGTTTCTTACTGTAAATAATTTACTTAAATACATGTAATTAGATACAACACAGGATCTGCAACTGAACCAAGATGATTCATTTCTGGAAAAAAAAATCTGAAGTTCTCTATTGTTGCTAGAGTATTTTTCTAAGTGCTTTGCTGAAATACTTTGGTGAATCTATGGGATTTACTGAGACAAGTAAATAGATATTGTTTCACACAGGTGAAGTTTTAATATGACACAATTCAATAATAATAGGAATTTGTGTTGATTTGTTTACAATGAAGCAATTCTTATACATTCTCAATCGTGGTGATGTGAAGAAACAGATTTGCATTTGATATATAATGAGGATCTGCTTGCTGCAGAAAAACACCAGCATTGTGTCACTTGTGTGTCACGAACACCAGCCGTAAGGTTGTTCATTAGAAAACCAACTTTTACTGTACTGTACACCCCTGACACACTCGGCCATTGGACACACACAGTGTATATTTATCACCCATATCCTGCTTCACTCATTAAAGGTTTTTTTCCCACTTTATCTCAGGTGCAGTATGTAATCCAGGGCTACCACAAACGGAGAGAATACATCGCTGCATTTTTGAGTCATTTTGGAATGTGAGTTTCGTTTTTCTTCCCGTGTTCCCTGTCTTGCGTGCATATTGCATGTCATCTGATGCTCTGCAGATTTTGATGAATGTAATTTTGCCGCTGGGGGTTAATAGCTTGTCTCTGCCTGTTGTTCTTGTGCAGGGGGGTCGTCGAGTACGATGCTGTGGGCTTCACCAAGCTCACCCTCCTGCTCATGTGGAAAGACTTCTGCTTCCTGGTGCATGGTGAGCAACAGAAACACAACCACATGCACATCCAGGACGTATGTGCACAGGCGATATTACTGATGGTGCCCATAGTCGCCATTTCTTAAAGGTTTTATTGTGGAGTTTGCATGTTCTCCCCTTGCTTGTGTAGGTTTCCTCCCATTGTGCAGAGACATGCACAGTAGGCTAATTGGCTGTTCCATTTTGCTCCTTTGTGTGAGTGTGAATGGTTGTGTGTGTGCTTGCCCTGCACTGGTCTGGCGAGCCGTTCAGGGAAGACCCCGCCTTTGCCCGGAGTCAGCTAAAATAGACTCCCCCCATCCAAATGACCCTAGTACATTTAAGCTGTTCGGCAAAGTGATGGATGTACAGAATATAGTATCGGGTAAGGAGGTAATCCTGTGTGTTGGCGAGTGGTCTACAGAAACAGATCTTATGTTCATTGAATTGTGAACATTAGCAGTTCTTGACATTGTTGATTCCTGACACACAAGATACTCAGCTAGGCAAAAGCTAGAGATTTGGCTTGAGGGCCGATAAAGATTTTTTTTACTGTATTTGATGCAGTGGTTTAGGGAAATGTGATTAAGGTCCGCTTGAAATGGTGATCTATTAGCAGAAAAGGAATCTAGTGTAGTATACAGCATTTATAAGCAATAAAAAAATCAATAATAAAAAAAGCTTTTTCCAAACTGACACTCAGTGATGGTTCTGTGATTATTAAGTTTGAGATATCTCCTCCCATGTGTAACAGGTCAGTAAATTGAGGTGATGTAGGTCACTTTGGACAATTTGTGCCCTAATTTGAAATGTTGGGTTTGTGACGAATGCACTTTTTCTTCACTCTCTTCTTGCTACAGTCGACCTGCCTCTGTATTTCCCACGGGATCAGCCAACTCTGACCTTTCAGTCCATCTACCACTTCAGCAGCAGCGGGCAGCTCTACTCACAGGTGCAGAAGTCATATCCATACAGTCCACGCTGGGACGGCAACGAGATGGCCAAGAGAGCTAAGTAAGTCTATCAGGCTTATATGTGTTGAATCCTCACACCTAATCGGTTTAGGGTTACATTTAGTTATTAGTGATCATTTTAGTAATGCAATCTGGGGGGGGGTCAAAAATGAGGGATCAGACATTACTCCTGAAGATCTGACTAATCAACCTCTTTCTATTGATTTTGCTGCTTCTCATATCACGGAGATATTTAAACCACAGGCATGTGCATTAGAATGGATTACGCTCACCTTTGGCCTGTGTGCATAGCCACTCCTTACCTCTAAAGCGATAAATGCTGACGATAACGAATTCCCAATGTTTGCCCACTGGTTTCCATAATAAAAAAGCCTATATCTTATCATCCTCTCTCTCTGGCATAGTTTTCTTTTTCACCATTTAAGTCACAGATCCTCACTTGCAGTCTCCTTTTCTTTTTCATTATCAAAGGAGTGTTTGGCTATGCAGGCGAAAAAAAAAGTCGTATCAACTGATTTTATCATTATTCAGATATGTTTTGTGTCTTTCATTTTAAATATAGTATGTTTAAAATTACTCTGAATATCCTGTGTTAAATCGTTGACCAGTTACATTGTAGACTACCATTAGCTTGCTCTCTGCTTCACAGGTGTAGTAGCAAAACAACCTGTTTTACGGAAGCAGTAAAACAGAACAGGGTGTGGTGATTTGGGACAATAATCAGCTATGGGGTGGTGTGATGTAGCCTCAAGTGAACCTGAGTTACTCTTACCTCCCTAAGGTGGATGATTTTCCCAGAAGCACGTGAAGTGTTGTATTCTTTTTATACCACAGTTTTTTGCAATTGGCATTATTTTATTAATTTACCAACCCAACGTTACATTCCAGCAGCTGTAAGCAGTCATTCCTACATCGGCCTCAAAATTAGTCAAAAATAGATTTGAGGTATTACATAGAATCTGGGTAGGGCCGGTGGGGCAGTGGTTAGGGTGCCTGACTCATAATCAAGGGTTGTGAGTTTGACTTTTGGTCAGACCCCTACTGTGCCTAGACCTATTTGGCAAGGTCTAAAACACGAGTGTGCATTTATCCTCCCAGCACAGTGAGTGGGAACCAGTAAATACCAATAGGCTGAGGCGTAAAATCCCAACAGGCTTTACCAAGAAACTTGAAAATGCTGCCTTTTCTGATTGGTACGGAAGCACTGAACCTGGATAAATTCTAGAAACTCTAGAAACAAAACAACACCATCTGACCAATCAGAGGTGGTAAGTTTGCAGCTGTGTTTCCAACACTATCATACTCAGCAAAGGAGTTCCACAAGGATGTGTACTCAGCCATCTGCTCTACCCCCTTTATACTCATAACTGCTTAGGCACACATAGCTCCAAGTCCATCGTCCAATTTGCTGACAGCACAGTGCTGCTGGGCTTTATCTCCAGCAATGATGAGACAGCGTACTTGGGGGGCTGGGGCAGGAGGGGGGGGGGATGTGGAGAGCCTGCCATCATGGTGTCTAGAGAACTGCCTCCAGCAAAAACCAAAATGCTAGCGGTGGACTTCAACAAGAGACAGCTGTGGTCCCACACCTCATTAATGGGACTGCAGTGGAGATGGTGAGCGGCTTCAAATATCTAAGTCTCTCATCTCACCCAGGAAACTACCTGTTTGTCCTCCTTAAATCAGGAAAGCATTACAGAGTACTGAAGTCAAAACAGAGGAGGATCATTAGACTTTTTAATGAGGAGATGCCACCACAGTGTTTTAACTGAACATTCAGTAAACTATACCTCACTGTCACCCACCTGTCGTTCAGACATTTATATCTTTGTGTACATAAAACCCTACAGTTAGAATGCTACACTGTACACAGATATTATTCCAACACACACACACTGTACAGATACTGTTGTGTTTTTGATATATATTTCTATCATCTTTGATGTTTTTATTTCTCATTCATATTCTCTTTTAATATGTGATATTTGCGGACACAACGCAAGTATGTGATGGCAGGATACAAGCTGGCTTAATGCATGTTGTAATTATACCTGTGATGTTTCTCAGAACTTGGCAAGAGATGTATGGAGTGGATGTCAGCAACTGATACCTCCATCAAATATCAGAATACAGTAGCATGAAAAAGTATTTGGTGAAAATATCTGCCCCTGCGGCGTGACTTTAAAGAAAAGATATTACGCATTTTCCATTTTTTTGACCAGTACATTTTGTTAGAGTGATGAATAGCTGTGTTAGTCAAGGTTAAAGTGTCAAATAACTAGCTCAGTGAATGTTTACGTTTTCCCTCTGGGCTGTTGAGCTGGCCATAATCTTATTTAAATTAGTTCTTTGGCGTCACAGAGTTCTGGACCTTCTGATTAGCTGGCCATGTTCTAATGTCCCGCAATATACAGTGGTATCTCTGCTCATCCCAGTTTGCCTCTCAGCACATTGAGTGTGGAGCTTTCAGGTGACCAATTAGAGCTGAGGAGGCAGAGAAAGTGGAAACACCATAAATGGGAGGAGGAAGCCAAACAGGCCGTTCACAGTGTTCAGGGGAGGTGGGAAAGCAGCTTCCTTAAGTACTGTGGAGGTTTTTTGATTATATCGTCTAAAATTAAAAGTAAAGTTGTGAAAATGGGTACAATGTCTGACATTTAATGTAATTTAATTGTTCACCCTATTGCACAGTCTCAGGACAGAATCAGGCCGCATGTTGTACTTGGATAGTTGTTTACATGACAAATAAAAAATCTTGAGTCAGAATTGAGAAGTCAGCAACGTTGTGGTGTAGGGGACAATGAGGTCAAATTATAATAGCAAAAGTGGTTGTATTAAAAACAACGCTGAAGGAGTTAACCAGACATACAAATACACTACTTGCTGTTTTAAGAGTTTGTTTAAATTTTTGAAAGAAAGATTTAGATTTTTTTTTCACATGCATATAATGTGTGTGTTCTTTTATTCAGAACAGTGTAACAGTTTCTTTTTTGTCTCCCTCCTTTTTGTGTGTGTGTGTGTGTGTGTGTGTGTGTGTGTGTGTGTGTGTGTACACACTCCTCTCTCTTGCCCTCTTTTCCCCTAGGGCGTACTTCAAGAGCTTTATCCCTCAGTTTCAGGAGGGAGCGTTTGCCAACGGAAAGCTGTAAGTGTAGAAAAACAGCGAGGTGGGAATTGCATGCGGTCTGAAGAGAAATCAAAATGAATATCTTGAGCTGAAGAGATGGCCGTGAGTTCGGAGAACACAGCATACTGTCCTTCATGTCCGCGATTCTTTACCCAGGAACACACCCGTACAAGATGCCACCATAAACAGACTATGAAAAATATTTACTGTTCTGCACTGAAAGAACGTTTAAATGGAACTGTTTAGTAAACGCATTTAAGTGAACTCGTATGAAAACACAAGTGTCAACAATGTACCATATGTCCCAATAATGTCTTGTTTTTATGGGGTTTTTTTTTTGTCACACATATTCTTCTCCTGACATGACAAGCCAGAATAAATCCATTTTCTTGATTTCAGTTCCAGAGGGTTTTTTAAATTCTTTGATTTAACCGAGTAAGACACTAAGAATAAAATTCTTATTTAGACTGACAGCAAAGCCATGAATTCAGCCTTATGTCCAACCCCATAAAAAAAAAAAGAAGTCTTAGTCTTTTGTTTTAATGTTATGGCCGGACCTATTCCAGATCGAAACAGCTCCATGTTCCCGAGTCCCAAATTACAGCAGCAATTTCCTGTAATAAGGTGGAGAGTGCTTTAGCCACTAACTCATCAACCCACCATCATCTCCACTGCAGTCCAGAAAAAAAGAGCTAATATCAGTTGTGTGAATGAAACCATGGTGTTTCCAGTTCAGAATGGCTTTCCTGGCATCTTCTTCTCCGTTTCCATTTCAGAGTTGAACAGGTAATGGTGAGTAATTATGTTGAGGTACTCGGCTTTGTTGCTCAAGGGCTGCAGGATCCACAGGATTCCCTGACTCACTTTGTACTGCGAGTAAAATATCTAAAGCTTTAAAACGATCTAAGATTTATTACTCTGTGGTACACAATTAAAATTAAAAACCAAAATCCCCAACCAAAATCCAGCCAGTCAGGATAAAGGCATGTTGATTTACCCGTCAGTCGTGATAGCTGTCTTTGTTGTTGTTGTTGTTGTTTTTGTTGTTGTTGTTGTTGTAGCTTCAGAATGTACGTGGAGCTCCGTGTGAAGGCGGGGCGCACCCTGAACAGATCACCAGTCCATCGCAGGGTCAACATGCACAATCATTCATACTCGTAGTCACAACTAGGGGCAATTTGGAACATCCAGTTAGCCTAATGTGCATGTCCTTGGACTGTAAGAGGAAACCAGAGTACCCGGAGGAAACCCACACATCTGGGGGAAGAACATGCAAATTACATACAGAAATGCCCTCACCAAGCTTGGAATTTGAATCCAGGAGTCCTGCTAATGCTAACCACTACACCACTACTACTAAAGTCAGCATTCTATTATCAAAACATGACCACAACATTTCTATACAAATTAATAGCTGTGTATTAAAACAAAAATAATTATGATTGTCAGTTTGCTAACAATGATGCATATCACTGTTGATGTTCCTGTGAGGGTGGATGTGTGGGGTGTGTGTGCACCTTTGTTAAATGTGTGAACTTTGTGTGAAATGTGAGAGCATTATACACAGACGTTTTCAAGCCAACGCTGCTTCTGATCTTGTTTGACACTTTCAAAGGTCTCGACGTCAGTAATATTGAAATCTGCTCCAGCGACGCGTGAACTTGCATGAACATTGTTGAGGAATGTGGGTGTGTGTGTGTTTGTGTGTGTATGTGGCACGAGAGGGAATGTGTAGGAGCAAAAAAGCATCTAGGGAAAGAGGATAAAGAGGCATAGAATAGGAGCGAGTGTGTGTGCTGTCATCATTAAGTACGAGGGTCATTGTCAGGAATCTGCATTAGCCCGAGGCTCAGCCATTTGCTATATTTATTGTTCATAATGCAGGCACTGTCGTGTTTAATTGGAAACTATGGGATGAATGGATTTGGGGCATTTCATGGAATCAAGTCTCTTAAAACACGAATTAAAGGCAGTGTTCCTTTCGCCTGTTTTTGCTTACCGTGCTTTGTGTAGTCATGTTTCTCAATCTGATCCCAATTTAGCCTTCTGGCCTTCATTTTGCAAAAATCGGAGACTGCATGCTTCGATGTGTTCTGCTATGGGATTTGAAGCATCAGTGGATCTGCATTTCCCAATATTTAATTTTTACCTGAAAAATCAAGTCACTGCAATCAGCTTTCTGTTTAATTACGTGGGTTCTTACTTACTTTTATCTGTGTGGGATGGGCTCTTTATTTTCAAGCACCTATCTGCCAGTTTGGAGTCAGATTACCAGCCCTAAAATGTACTTATCTGAAGCTTGTGTTTAGAAGATGCATTTTTCTCTGCTTCGTGCTCTCTACTTTTAGTACAGAGACCCTGCCTGCCAACTTAGCTGTTAATTCGCTTAATCCTCTAATCCTGCCTTGTTTAAAGCATCTCGATGGCAGCAGGCCGAAGAAAATAAGGAGCTTGGAAATTGCAACGATACTTGGGTTCATTAATTGCTGTGGCATTATCGTACAGAGCCAGTGAATTAGCCTGTCGAAAATAACTTCCTGATGAAGAGGTGAATGTGCCTACCTGTGTTATTTCCTGTCTGAATCGTGTTTATTGGCCTCAAAGACCGCCAAGTTCCCAGAGTGACAAACACTTCAGGGTTTATGTCTAAAGCCGGGCCATTTAGAGAGACACTGATGCCTTTTCTCAGAAACTCAGACCCTTCGTTCACATTGTGCTCAGCTTCTCGATTATGGAGATGTAATTTACAGACACGCTGCACTCCCCTGTACTGCAACCTCTTTAAGCTGTTAATGATTCAGCTTTCTGGTTCATATATACTCTCATCATTGTCATAGAGAGACTGGCTTCCTCGCTGTAAACAAAATGAGATGTTTATATCTACTTCTACAGCTCATTTGTAAATTGCCTAGGAATGACATTCCTGCAGCTCAGGTTTATTGGTTTATACCTCTTTATATATATATATATATATATATATATATATATATATATATATATATATATATAGAAGAGAGGAGAGCGGAAGAGAGTGGGGGGGGGGGAGAGGGGTTTTTTTC
>JBCNYG010000021.1:41507881-41528871 GCA_039654305.1 Porochilus rendahli | reverse complement strand
CTATCTGTGTGTGTGTGTGTGTGTGTGTATATATATATATATATATATATACATACACACACACACACACACACACACATATGCATGTGCAGGGCACACCCTGACCATCTCGCTGGTCCATTGCAGGTTCACACTCATTCCTAGGGGCACTTTGGTTTAGCCAAAGAAGGAAAAAGTACTTGTAGGAAACCCACACCAACACAGAGAAAATGCAGACTCCTCACAAAACTGGCCTCACCCAGCACAGGACTTGAACCATGATGGTGTAGTCATTAACACGTCCGCCTCACAGCAAGAACGTCCTTTCTTGCTGTGAGGCGGACGTGCTAATGACTACACTATCACACTGCCCTATGATGATGATGATGATGATGATGATGATGATGATGATTATTATGTCCAAGTAAACAAATCTTTGAATAATACACCAAAAAGAACCTTAGAATAATGTGTCTTTGCTTCCATTACATCTTATAACATTTACAGAAAAAGAGAACAACTGCTGCTCTCGATCAGCTGTTGGTTGCCGTGGAAACTAATGTTTCCCAAAGTGCAATTCTTTTTGATTTTTTTTTTCATACTCATTTCATGTGAAGTTATTGTGCTTTTATTTATTTATATTTATTTTTTTATTTATTTTAAATCAAAGGAAACCGAAAAGTTGGAGGAGGAAAAGGCCGACTTGCAGAAAGAGATCGAGACACTGCAGAAGGAAAAAGACAAGTTGGAGTTCATGCTTGTTGCCCACAATCCTGTGTGTAAACTTCCTCCAGAAGAGCGTCACCAGAGCTCCCTACCTGAGCAGTGTACCCCTCTGTCACTAACCACCATGCGTCCTAACCTGGCATCTCGGTCTGCACTCAATTCCCACAATCCTATCGTGGTGAAGCAGGAGCCCATGGAGGACGATGATCAAGACCATGTCAAGAGCCAGCACTCGGTCATCAAACCCATCTGCCTTGGTGGTGGGATGTACTGCTCGGACGGGGACAGCCTCAACACCCCCGTGGTTGCTGCTTCTACTCCGGTGTCCACTCCCAGCAACCCTAGCCTCATCTTTACATATCCCAACATTCTGGAGCCAGACAGCCCGTCGCCATCTTCTGAGTCTTGTTCCAAAGCCCATCGGCGTAGCAGTAGCAGCGGAGATCAATCCTCAGACTCGCTCAACTCGCCCACCCTGCTGGCTCTCTGAGAAACACATCTCAGCACTCATCCGTTAGCCCTTTCAGCTCATCACTCTTAACCAACGAGTCCCCTTTACGGGACGGACCCAGAACCTCAACTCTACGGAGCCGAGAACTCTCAAGGGCTACCTTGCTCGTTATATTATAACATCTCAAAAGGGAAAAGTCTCGTTTCGTTTAAGTGTTTGTGACTATTTTTGCCCACACACCATTTCAGCTAGAGAGAACAACCTGGAATAAAAACGGGAGAATGAAACGGTGAGAAGGACCAGAGTCGAAACATCAAGCCATCAGAGAATTTAAAAACGATCAACAGCAGGCTGGGTGAAGGGAAACATGTCTCCTCATTTTTGAATACAGGACGAAGGATTGTGGAGACGTGTGAAAAGTCACATCCCTGTTCGGTACACAGTTTGGGATCGGACACTACAGAATCTAGCACGTCTTTAAAACCAGCGGGACATTTACATGATTTGCCTTTTTGTATTTATGACCTGTGTTTCTATTGTCCAGTTGTATTTTGTGTCCTGCTGTTTAAAATTGTTCCAGGTTCACTGGATGAGCCTGAAGTTCCTTAGTGTCTGACAGAAAAGAAACAAACATGTATTATTAAAGGCTGACCTCTTCTACTCTTTTATCTCTACCTGGCATGTTGCAAACCTTTACATCATTTTTTCTATTAATATTACAAAAAAGACACACACACTTCACTGAAGTTAATGTCAGGGATTTTTTCGTCCGTGTGAGCGAGTCACACAAGCATTAATGAAAGCAATCAAGTCAGAACACAAGAGTGTGTACCTGAGGACAAACTCTAGCCATATTAGGTTCAGCCTCTAACCCTTTACAAGGCAATACTGCTTTTTATTAGGGCAGACACTGTGGTATTAAACCGGAAATGATGATTATGTATTACTTTTATAGTGTACTTTTTATGGCTTGATCAATAAATGTCTTTTTCTGCGGTGTCTCAACTAAGACATGTCCAAGCCAAATGGGCACGTGTCCCTCCAGCACTGATTGGGTTTGATTGCCAGATACAGGACCAGAAGCACTATCGTTACTGCACTCTGAGTTAAAAGAAAGCACCATTTCTCTTACAGTCCACCTTAAAAGGACGGTGATGGATACCTGCGTGGACTGGAATACCAGTATCCTGAAAACACTTCTGTCGTTTCTGGTTGTGAAGAAAGAATATCAACTGCAATATTACTGAGTAAACTGTTTACTTTAAAGCATTCCTTTTGAAAAGCAGATAGGGCGGGGTGCGGAGACCTCTGCAGATTTGTGGTGAGACTGAAGAGAACAAAGTGAAATAATACTGACTTGAAAATTTGAAGGATCATTCTCTGTCACTTATTTATGTTGGGGATTTTTTCAAGTCCATTAAGGATCTGATCAGAAATATAGTGTTTGGAAGCAAGGGAGAGCGTTTACTGGGGGGAAATCAACACAATACCAAAACGAGAGAGTGAGTGTGTGAGAGAGAGTATAAAGACTGAGTTTTATCCAGTCTGCCTGTAAGTCCTTGAACTATACAGATCAAGCCATTTTCAGCCCTCTGTACATGTCCTGCTTTCTGACCAATAGTTTCTCTTTTCTAATTGCTTTAACTGTTTTAAAAACAGAAAATAACAACAAAAACAGCAATATGTATGTCAGTGTTTGTTCCTTTGGTTATTTAAATGGATTATTATTATAAATAATAATAAAACATCCAAACGGTATTTTCGATAGTTGTACTTTTCTTGTCCATAAACAGATTTTTTTTTTATTATTATTATGTTGGTGGGTAATTCATGGTTGTTGGAGTTCTTCTACTTCTTCTTCTAAGTCAGTCTGTATTTGGATGAATGCACCTCTCTCATCCATGACATATTCCCAGTGGGCAATAACACTCCACCATCTTTTAACCCAGAGCCATATGCAAATGTGCACTACTTACTACAACGACACATTGCCAAAACACTCTGTGTCAGGAAGAAATACGAACATAGCTTTTTATTTTGTTGCAGAGCAAACGAAACCAGAAATGGACTTCTCAAGTGTATTACTCTTCAATCAAATCAAATCAAATGCTTTGCATAGATTTGGTAAAAGGATAAAAGATTAGTTTAGGACAGAAGTGGTGGGCAAGGTGCATTCAGTATCTGTTATTATATTATTTGTTCTGAATATGAATGGATGACTCAGTATTTCACCTGATAATATTATGTAATAAATCCTGATTCTTTACTTGGTTGACATGGTGTTAGGAGTGATCTATTGGAAAAAATTTTTAAGGCTTTTCCAGTTGTGTGTGGAGCTGTATGTGTCTGTTGTGAAAAGAAAGTCTTACTTTAAAATAAATATTTAAAAAAAAGTTTGCTTTTTGTTTGGTCCTGCTTCATTCTTTATTATTATTCTTTTTGTTTTTCACACAGATCAATACTGTGTGTCACTATAGTATTCCATTTAAAGGAGAAGACAGCACTTGGTAACAAATAATCCCATAAAAATTAAAAAAAGTTTTTGTTGTTGTGCAAAAACTAACTGTGCAAAGTCTTAAACTGATAGCTGCTATTTTAACAATTTTATAAAACTGAATCTCGCAATGATTACATCATCAAGGTCGAAGTTAACATGGAGGAGTTTGGCTTTAAACATCATTTATTTCAGTATTTCAGAAGTCTGTGCTTGAATATATTATTCCTGGTTTATATATAGTTTCTGACTGCACAGGCAGTGATTTTAATTTAAGCCACTTGTACACATCCAACACAAATCTTATAGTAAATAGTATGAAGGATCAAAGTCCTACCTGTACATATTAACTTGGCCTTGATGACATCATCATTCTGAGCCGCAGTTTTCGAATAACTGCCTACAAAACTTACATAAAAAAACATAACTTACCGCACACAACAAGAAGGTCCTAGGTTGAAGCCCTGTGCCCGATGAGGGTGTTTGTCTGTCTGGAGTGTGCATGTTCTCCCCATACTTGCGTGGGTTCCTCCGGGTACTCCGGTTTCCTCCCACAGCCCAAAGACATGCACCTTGGGCTAATTGGCTGTCCCGAGTTGCGCCTGGGTGTGAATGTGAGTGTGAATTGTTGTATAGGTTGGCCCTGTGATGGACGGGCGAGCAATTCATGGTGTACCTTGCCTTCGCCCAGAGTCAGTTTGCACTGGGATTGGCGCCACCTTCCCTGCAACCTTAAACAGCATGAACACTATGGATAAGGAAATGAAACGTGATTTTCTAAATTCCTTGCTGTTGTGTTTTTAAGTCATGTTTGTATGTAGCATTAGCAGCAACAGTAATTCAGCCTCTTTTTCCCTCTCCCAGTTCAACCAGTTCAGCCTCATGTTTAGACAGCTGCCAGGATAAACTGGATATTTCAGCTGGGTTGCCAAAGATTTTATTTTCATGAATAATTGGGTAATGGTTTATTGGATTCTATCAAAACACATCTTTCAGTAAAGAAATATTAAATGTAGTAGTAAGAGAGCACAGTTGATACTGTAAAGCATGTTTACTTGGGGAGAAAAACCAGGTCTCATTATGGAATTGGCATGTTTGCTCTGGTACAGTTTTCCATTTAGACCCAAAGCCACAGATTCGCCCCATGAGTATGCGAGTGTAGGTGGGTAAGCCCACACTGTCCTCTTGTGGTACTTCATAAAATAACATCCTGTCTGTCATACGTCTGTATTTGTTCAGGGTGAAGGGTACATGAAGTTTAGGGTGAGTTAGACTATTGTGGGACATTTTATGCTTAACTTTATGCTAATTCAAACTATGAAGCATAACAATAAATCACAACACAGCTTAATGCCAATAGGAAAAAATAGCTTCTAAATTACTGCAAATTTAATGCAGTGTTTTAGATATATTTTTGTTGATCAATTTATTTAGCAAATCAGAAAGCTGGGTATTAAAATAACTCAACTGATCAGCTGTGGATGGGAGCTGGCCGGCTGTAAATGAATTTTTCAGGAGGTTGCTGAGCAAATTTTAATTATTTTCTATTTTCTAATTGCCTTATAGCTGTGTAGTTTTCCCTCAAAATTGTTTTTTCAATGGTACATGAAATAATGTTTACATGTCTGCTTGTTTTGAGAAAAACTTCCCAACTAAAAGGCAGTTAAGGAATAAAAACCCTTGCGTTTTTGAGAACCCTCCTGAAAAATTCATATTCTCGGACGTGACCAGGTCATGACTGGCATATCCCCGGTCTAAAGCCACAGTTCCGTACCGTACATTACCGTAGTTCACAGTCTTTTCATTCTTAGCATTCATTCATTTACTGAACTGCTTAATCTTACTAGGGTCATGGACACACACACACACACACACACACACACACACACACACACATCTAGGCGTAAATGTGAACAATCCATTAGTTTAACGTGTTTGGACTGTGGGAGGAAGCTGCAGTACCCAGAGGAAAACCCACACAAGCACGGGAAGAACATGCAAACTCCACACAGAAATGTCATTGACAAGCCCGGGACTCGATCCCAGGACAGTCTTGCTGTGAGGCGGACGTTCTTACCACTGTTCTTCCATTGTAAAGGACTTGAATGTATCCTACTGTCACACATTTATCCAGGCTTCTTGGATTAAAATGATGGTATCATATATATACATCCAAGTTGTACAAGGATGCACAGTACTACCTGGTACAGGAGCTGTAATGTTCTGGACCGCAAATCTCTAGAGAGGGTGGTCGGATCAGCACAATGCATCACCAGGTGTGAACTGCCAGCCATCCAGGACCTCTACACACAGCACTGTAGGAGAAAGGCCCAGAGGATTCTCTTTGATCCCAGCCAACCCACCCACACACTCTTGCCATAGTCCAGATGGTACAGGAGCATCCGAACTCACACCAGGAACAGTTTCTACCCACATGCCATCCAGCTACTGAACTGTTGAAATACCGGACTATTTGCACATGACACTTTACACACTCGTTGTACACACTGTACATGCACACATTATTACCTCTACACTACAGCCACTAAAGTGTTTTTTTAGTATTATGTATTTACCTATCTCTCTCTATATATTTTCAACTTCTTTTAGTTTCATTTTTTACTTTATATTTTATCTTGCCGTGTGATGGCCTGGCAAGCTGTCCTGGGTGTACCAGAATCGGCTGAGATGGGCACAAACCAATGGTAGTAGGTTGCCGGCTTACTGATCCGAAGGTCAGGGGTTCAAGCCCCACCATCAACAAATTGTCACTACTCTCCCCCCAGTGCAGCTAACTGGGTTATCAAAGGCCAGCCATGTCTCTCATTGTCTGTGGGGTAAGGCATGTAAAATAACCATTGCTATCATTCGAAAAGAATAGGCTATTGGATTACTGTCAGCGTGTTTCTGCCCTGCGATGCCCAGGGTGTACTCGATAATAGTCGACGATAATTAGGACCAGAATATTTATTCGATGTTATTTTATGTGCAATACTTGTTTCTGTATGTGTAATATTTGTTTCTTATGTGCAAGAACTTCATTGCCGGTAGTGATGTTCCATTGTTATCTGTATATCTGACATTGAAACATGAAACTACAGTTTACCCCCCCACAACTACAAATGAACTACGTTTCCCATGATGCAGCGTGACTTTCTCACAGCTGATTCGCCGAATGGAGGCTCGCCTCTCTCTTCACGCATGCGCACAAGCCGAGTTGAGGCTTCGGACTTGGTGCTGAAACTCTGGGATGACATGGCCTTTTACAGCGGCCCGCGTGGTCGACTTCTCTCAACTAATGCCCTTTTACCTCTACGGATAGTGAAAGTGTCCTCCAGAGAGCAGGCATGGAAACATTATTCCGGGGCAACACGAGGAGAACATCAGGTCCAACCGGCTGGGGCGCGCGCTTCACCGTACACCAGCGCTGCAGCCACGAGCGTCGGCATTAAACCCCAGTCCGAGCAGGTAAAAGCAGGAACTACGCATGTTTACAAGCCTAAATACTGGAGACTTTCGTTGCATCCTTACTTTGGCTTTGTTATAATAATATCTGCTCTGTGTATGCCATGCAGTTTCATGTGGGGGGCAAAGATTACGCAACATCAGTGACGTATCAACATAACATAGCATAGTTCTGTAATAGTAGTTCCGGCTGTAAGGCGAATCACACGTTCATATTAATGCGCGCGTTCTAGTAGCCCACAGTACAGTGCAAACTTTGTAGTCCCCAAATGTTCCACTTTTTTAGGCAGTATATAGTTATTAATTTTCCTACAATCTCAAGCTTTGACTACACCACATTTATTTTTTTAATAACAGATAATTTATGTAAGAGAAAAAGACACAGCAATCTGGCAGTTTTTGCAAAATAGACCCCTTCAGGAGCCCTTCAGGAGGATCCCTCTGTCCAGGTTTATTTTACATTAATGGGAGTTAAAATTTACTGTAGGGTCCGTTGGGCTTTTTACGTTTAGCCCACTGTCCCATCAGGTTGGAGATTGTCCCGATTTCTGTAGCATGAAGCGCTAAGGGGTTCAACCTCTCTTGGATGGAATGCCAATTCAGGGAAGGTTACCTTCCCAGTAATTACAGGTACTGGTTTATACTGCTGGGTGGATAGAGGCACTTGTGGTTAAGACCTTGCCCAGGGGTCTTAGCACGGTGGGGGTCTAACAGGGTTATAATAAGGGATGTGAATCTAACAACAACTCGATTCAATTCGATTCCGATTTTTGTGGTGACGATTCGATTCAGAATCGATTCTTGGTTCAAAATAATGTTTGATTCATAAGTCATTATTCATTTGATTTCATGAGTAACTACATTCTTCTATAAGCGAGGAACAGCTCTTCTATAAGAAAGAAAGAAATTATATTACTGTACGACTGGTTTTGTAAATGTACTGGTCCGCTTTTCTGGTTCAGAGCTGGTTGGGAGTTTAGTGAAGTGATGGAGTGTGTGTTGGTCAGGAGTTGGTCGTGCCTGCTGCTCCGGTTCCTTTTGCTCCAGGTGACGGCGTAAGATGTGGGCTCGGGATTTGAAGTGTTCCCGAAATACTTGACTTTTCTTTTGCAGATTTTGCACATGGCATATGTCATGTCAAGCTCTTTCTTACCCGAAAAATTGTAAAATCTGAAGTGCACCCAAACATTTGCCTTCAGCGAAGACGGGGTTGGCTGTAGGCTTAAAGCTAGTTCTGTTTCCCGCCACTCACTGGAACATTTCACGACGGAGGCCGTGTCTGGACAAACGGTACAGGCTGTAAATAAGGTTGGAAATGTTCGAAAAAGCATTTTTTAAATCATAGATTCTTGAAAATTTGGATTGATTCAGAATCCTAATAAATAAGAATCGTGATTCAGACATGAATCGATTTTTTTCCGGCAACCCGAATTATAATGAAGGTAAGCAACAAGAAACATACCCTACTTTTCTTGACATCAGTACAAATAGAAGTTATACTAAGATCTTTTATTCCTGATGAGAATACAGAAAGGTGTGATATTCTGAATATGCTAATCAGGTCATTGCTGGTTACACGAGCATTATATAGGAGATCGGACACTTTGTGGATCTTAGAAAACCATGTGCAATACAATAGATTTACATGTACTATAAACTTATATACTTTAAAACTTATATAGGCTTTGAAACAAAAGTAGCTAAAGAATACGTGGTACTGCTGGCAATGCACGGCGGAGCTGACACAGCTAACAAGGCACTTTGCTTCATAGGACTCAGGGAGTAGTTCTTACGTACTTAAATAGTACCAAAACATAAATACCAGCTTACTGTAAATTATTCATCTTTATGTACAGCTGTTTATTAAATAAAAAAAATATATATAAAAAAAAAAACTGAGTCATACGATTATTATAGAAGAGGACTTAAATGCAGACGTGTTTTAATGGAACCTGTAACTATGACCATGTCTAAACGGTGAAATTCTAATAAAATGTGTAAATGGATATGATTATTTAAAAAAAAAAAAAAATCTGGCATGTTTTCTATGCGCTAGATCTGTTACTCTTTAACACTGAGACTTGTTCAAAGGTTAAGGGTCAGACATAAAACCCATTGCTGGTTTTAACATGGAATCTTATACATTATACATTGTCACATGTACATTATCACATTATTATATGAAATGTTATTTATTTTTTGTTAATGCTTTTTTTGTCTGTGAAGAAAAGAAAACCCCTGTAGTTATAACTCCTGAATTTATTTTAAAATGACAGTGATGTCAGTGGTGAAAGTGACAGGTGGTATGTTGGGCCCGATGTTTATCTTCATTATTATTTGTAATAATGTAATTTTGAAAGCACTTATTTCTTTCTCCTTTCTCGTTATATTTAGGATTTAACTGTAGCAGGTGGCCAGAGGCGGGTTTTAAAGGATGTCTTACCTTTCTCCGAATTCCTCACGGATACATTTGGAAGAAGACACAGTTATCTGCGAATTTCTCTTACAGAAAAATGCAACCTCCGCTGTGAGTTGGATCATTTCTCTAAAAAGGGTTCTTACTGACCTTCGTGACTTGGCTTGTATATTATAACAAGATAACAGTTTAGTAGTTTTTAGGTAGAGAACACCACAATAATATTGTATAACAGCATGTGCAAGGGACAGCATGGTGGCGTAGTGGTTAGCACGTCTGTCTCATGGCAAGCGGGCATCATCAGCGAGCCCAGCGATGATAAACATTACAGTCGGTGCATCCTACAAAATGTAAATGTCTGTGAATGTAATGTTGGGCTACAATCACAAGTCGTCAGACCATCCAGCCGAAAGAATGTTCGAGTCAGGCAACAGACATTTCCCTTTACAATAGGAGAGCTGTGTGAGAAAATGCTTTAGTGCATCCTCTGACAAATATTTTACATGCCTGCCACTCTTTACGCCCACTGTATTGCTTATTTCTGCCTACCTTTAGCTTGTGGTCTACATGGCATTAAGTCACAACTGTAAACAAATCATCCACGTCTCCTATTAATCAGTCCCGAGGATGTCTGATGTGACCTGATGCGGAGTGAACTGAGAACGCATGAAATGATTATTTGTCCAATTTAAACCTGCTAATTAGGCTGCTGCTAGTAAAAGCAGCAATATAAACACATGAACATGTGTAGTAAGTTGTTCGGTTGAATAATGTCCTCCTGATGTAACCGTGATAATCTGATTCATTGTGTGTTTTGTTTGGGACATGAATTTTATTGCTTTGCTTCAGGTCAGTATTGTATGCCAGAGGAAGGGGTGACGCTGAGTCCAAAAGAAAAGCTCTTATCTACAGAGGAGGTGCTGACGCTGGCTCGACTGTTTGTGCGTGAGGGGGTGGAGAAGATCCGCTTGACCGGAGGAGAACCTCTTATCCGCCCGGATGTCCTCCATATCATTGGTAATAATGATAATAGTGATGGTGATGATAATTTATACATTTGTAGCTGAAGCTTTTTCACTGTAAAACACAGCTATATGTTGTGATATACCGTATCATGACAAAAAAAAAAACAACAACAACAACCCACTGCTTTGCTCTATAGAGAAGGTATTCATAAAAGTAAAACTTATGGAAATATTAAAACATTGCTAATAGAAGGAAAGATTTTCCTCACTGTTTGTCTGTATGCCTTCAGCGGAAATGCGGAAAATGGAGGGTCTAAAGACCATCGCTGTAACTACTAACGGCATGAACCTTGCAAGGTTGCTTCCCAGTTTAAAGAAAGCTGGAGTGAACTTACTCAACGTCAGTCTGGACTCATTAGTGCCAGCCAAGTTCGAGTTCATCGTTAGACGCAGAGGTGAGCTTGAACACACTTTGTCTTTCTCTTTGAAAAAGTAACGCTTTAGTGTTTTCTAAGCTGCTGAGCAAACAGGTAAGCAGTAGTTTATATTTATACCCCGCACAACCACTAGATGGCACTATA
The DNA here is from genome assembly GCA_039654305.1 of Porochilus rendahli. NCBI lineage: Eukaryota > Metazoa > Chordata > Actinopteri > Siluriformes > Plotosidae > Porochilus > Porochilus rendahli. The sequence goes on along the minus strand of JBCNYG010000021.1, from coordinate 41,517,794 downwards.
TAGCCAAGGCTTTTCTGCCTGATATCTACTGGTCATGAGACAATTGAGCCAAAGCTTGAGCTTTGTTGATAGAAGCCATTTCTGAATTTATCAAGAATTTAAATATTTTGGCTTGAGTATTTTTCATTTATTGTTTAAAAAATAAATAAATAAATAAGAAAACTTACTTTCACAGCTGACTTGCCAGCATGTCTATTATTGGTTGCATGTTTATTAGTCGTTTGCTGGTGTGTCATTAAAGGGTACCTGTGGTGAATTTGTATTATTAGCTCTTTAAAACAATCACGTATGACATCAGCAGTTTCGTCATGCAACGTTAGTCCTTGCTTCTGGTCAAGTACGGTGAGTGCTGCCACAATGCTAATGCTACTAAGCATGTGTAGCGACATGTTGTCTTCTTCATTGGCTGTTCCAGGTAGTGACGTGAATTAGTTGTTCTGACCAGGCTGAAAAACACAACACAACAGCACAGGCCGTACCACTTCAACCCGACCTGCTACCGGCATAACCTGCAGGTTGAACTATTTGGCACGACGCCCAAACTTTGACGTTTAAAACCGGACGCTGCTGCAGTACATAGAGACTGTGTTATAGACAGGTTGTATTTCTTTAACCTTGTAATGTAGTGTTGTAAAAGCGGACTGGCAGACTGTTGGATCACTGGGTGGTGGATCCCTCAGTGTTGTAGACAGATGGAACAGTGGGGCTCAGGAGAAATAACAGCAGTTCACAGGAAAACATTGGGAACATGTAGAGCAAAGTTTCTTCCACTTTCCCCCCCCACACACATGTTTATTTTATAAATGTACATATACACAGCTATGGAAAGGCAAATAGTGTGAAAGGTACAAGCTAGCAGCAGAATCTCAAACCCAAGTATATTTAGTATCTCTGATCCTCTAATACAGCTGATTCATCATTATTATCCTGAATTGGTTTGTGCATCAGTAGAAAGAGAACAAATAGTATTCGACGATGCATTAAATCACTGGTCTTGAGCTAATTTCTAGTTTTGTTTTTAAGAACATGATTCTTGGAGTTATACTAAAGCTATGTGATGTTTTAATTCAATTTCATTATTTCTCATGAACAATAGACCTGCTGTGTGTGTGAATAATGGTCTTACCCTTTTGGAGGAGTAGAAATGAGCAACATGTGCGCCCAGATGTATCTCCGGACTAAAACATACAGTGTGGAATAAGTGACAGCATATTATTACAAATGGTGTCTAGTCCCACCTCCCAGCTCTTCCCGAAGTTTATGTACAATGAACTGTAAATCTGATTATTTGCTTCCTGGTTTAATGTCAAAACATTTTCTTCTACAGGATTCCATAAAGTGATGGAAGGTATTGATAAAGCTATTGAGTTGGGGTACAATCCAGTTAAGGTAATGTATAAATGTGTAATTATATGGAAATGTATAAATCATGGATGATTAAGATGTTAAATTAGATTAAATTTGCTTAGATGACTTTGTTTATACACTGAAAATGTATTTAAGTAGTTTGTACCAACCTAATTTCCAGAAATGTTTGTTAATTTACATAATCCTTTGTTTAACTGATAAAAGTACAAAGATTTTCAGTATTTTTTACAAAAAAAACTTCATTGCATTTTGTAAATATAAACATAGTTAGAATTTGATGCCTGTAACACGTGAACCAAAAAGTGAGGACAGTGTTTAAACAAGATTTAAAGGTTGTCAAGTAGAAATCCAAAAGTAATTGATAATAGGTGAGGTATTATGATTAGGTATAAAAATAGCATCCACCAAATGCTAGCTTGTGCATGCAAGGACGGGTCAGGGCTCACCCCTTTGTTCCAAAATTAACAGACTTGTTAGTAATTTCAAAGTAAGATTTCAGAGAATTTAAGTCTTTTAGCATCTGCAGTATCATCGTGAACAGATTCAGGGAGTTTGGACTGATCTAATAAGGTCCAAATCCACTGATGAAGGTATATGACCTTTGAGCTCGCAGGCGGCACATCCTGAGCAACCGCTATGATACTGTGACAAAGAGTCAAAGATGAAAACCAATATCCAGGCAAATGCCTGTGATGTAAAACGGGTACATTAGTGTCCATAGCATGGGTGAGTTGCCTGTGTATCAGGGTACCTTTGATGTGGAGGCATATATTGGAATTTTCGAGAGACATATGTTGCCATCAGTGTAACTCCCCCTACTCTTAAGTCCATGAATGTCTCAGCAGGTTTCATTCTGCATAATCTGCAGCAGTGTGGCTGACTGGCCTGTTGCTGAACCAGCTCTGTCTCTTATTGAAAATGTATTTTACATAATTTAAGAGGAGAAGAGATCATAGCCTTTTGAGTAGCTGAAGCCAAGCGTCTCAAGTAAGACTGGACGACAAATATTGATTGTAAGGCTGCAACAATTAGTATAATTGGTCACCAAATAATTAAAGGTGGCATTAAATGAAAAGGTGATATCAGTCAATGGCAAACATCTTTAAACATGGGCTATAAAACATAAACTTCTTTTGAGTGTGTCACAGAGTCATCACATTCTAGATTTGTTTATATTTATAAAAAAAAAGTAAAAAAAAAAAAAAAAGAAACACAGTTAAGTTGGTTACCTTGTCCATTGAGCTCCATGATTTATGACCCGCTTGGTGCACAGTTGGGGCATAAAAAGGAGCCATTGTGCATCCAAGAGATGAAACTTGAAGGAATCATGTTCTACAACGATTCCCACAATCTATCACGATTGGTGTCAAATTGTACTAATTGCAGCAAAACTTTTGATAGCAGATTTAGCATCAAGTAACCTACAGTCAGACACACTGCCTACTGATTAGTTTACAACCAACCTACAGCCAGTCTGCCAGAGCATTAAATAACTTCCAGTCAGATGTCCAGAGTGTTAAGTAGTCTGTCGTCTGATACTCAGAGTAGTAAATAGTCCTTGGTCACAGGTGAACTGTGTGGTGATGAGAGGTCTGAATGAAGACGAGCTGCTGGACTTTGTTACTCTGACTGAGAGGAAACCTCTAGACGTGCGCTTCATAGAGTACATGCCCTTCGATGGTAATCTTCTTAATCAGTTTGTTATATCCCTACTGATGGGTATTTCCTGGCTGCTTGCTTGCTGCCAGTGTAATTTGTATACTGTATATATATCACACAGTGACAGCATCCTTTCATTTTAGGCAATAAGTGGAACTTCAGGAAGATGGTGAGTTATGCAGAGATGCTAGACCGTATTAAGCAGCAATGGCCCAGTCTAGAGCCACTTCCTGGGGATGAGACCGGGACTGCCAAGGTCAGTCTTGATTATATCATTTGCACCATAACTTTTCCGTTATTTTGTCTTTATAGGATTATATGAACAGAGGACTTGGGCATAAGCCTGGTGTCTAATTATGATGCTTCCCTATGCTGGCTTAAACATGTTCAGCTGTGAATTGCTATACAAAACGATTACACCTTAATTACACCTCAAATTCCTAGCTTGCAGCGAGAAACATGCAAAGCCAAGCAGCTCTAATCTCATTCGCTCATATACCCGTCTTCAGCAGACGTCCCTTGGAAACTCACTACAGGGACAAACTTAAACGCGTCATGGAGATCACATGCTCAATTCCTGATGATGCCACAACCAACCATGGATAGGAGTGAAATATGCCATGCCATACAGGGAGGGAGGAAGGGAGGGACGGAAGGAGAGTTGGTGATGGGGGCATATGCCCTTTCATCTATCACAGTGACACTAACTATTGGGCGTCTGTAAGCGTGTGCATGAGGAGGTGGTCAGATATCGCTTTCCTCACAGTGTGTTTTGACCCCAGTGTTGCCTAAACGGCGGTTTAAAAAGCTTCACGTAGTAGCCGGCATGTAATAGGAGAGAGTGGACTGGTGGGTGGAAATTGGCCACGATTAAATCAAGAAGAAAAGCTGGGAATAATAAGCTGTTATATTTTACATTTTCAGTATTTCTCTAAAGCACAGCATGCCTTCTGCCTGTTACTGTTGTGTGTCCACTATACTTATGCTATCCTTGGGGAATTACAGTTGTATTAGGTTTATTTTATCCTGATGTAGGATACGGAGGTAGTTGAGGCTTATAGTTTGCACCATGTTGGGGACTCTATGCTTTTCTTCGTATTAAAGCAAAGGTCAAAATCACACATTACAGTTGAAGTGCATGGAATATTACTTGTATGACTCAGATGCAGATAAACCTTAGTTCCTTGTGATTCTGGCATCCACAGTGTGTTTGGTCATGGTTTAATCCTTTGATGGGTGTGTGTGTGTGTGTGTGTGGTCTAAGGCTTTTAGAGTCCCAGGGTTTCAAGGCCAGCTGGGTTTCATCACCTCCATGTCAGATAATTTCTGTGGCTCCTGCAACCGGTTGCGCATCACAGCCGATGGCAACTTAAAGGTATGTTCCTGTGTGTGTGTGTGTGTGTGTGTGAGAGAGAGAGAGATTGGCTAAGGTGGTCCTTAACATGTGTTATGCTTTGTATGGTCATATCATGTCATGTTTATTCTTTTGGTCTGTAAACTGTGTGTGTGTGTGTGTGTGTGTGTGTGTGTGTGTGTGTGTGTGTACGTGTGTATACGTATACGTGTGTGGGTCACAGGTGTGTTTGTTCGGAAACTCTGAGGTGTCTTTGAGAGACTGTTTGCGCTCTGGAGCGTCTGACGAACAACTTCTGCAGATAATTGGTGCTGCAGTGGGACGGAAGAAGAAACAGCATGCCGGTACACGCTTCGTCTGTCTTCTGTCTCCTCTCTGTCTGTCTTGTCTGATATGTCTCATTAGTGTTCTTTTTACTGTCTATAAGAAGCTCACTGTCTTCCCCAGTTTTGAAATGGTCCACACTTCATGCAGCTCTGTGGGATCTGTCTTCTCACATTAGTCTCCAGTCCAGTCTGTCGTATACAAACACAATTTGTTTGTGCTTCTGTCTGTCTGTATCTCCACAGGCATGTTCAGTATATCCCAGACGAAGAACAGGCCAATGATCCTCATTGGTGGGTGACGCAGCTGTACGTAATAGACCTTTAAGCAGTTCTCACTTAAAACAAGTCTTAAAACTGTCAGGCTGAATTCATTGCTCAGATGCTGTTCATCTCATTGAAATATTACTCACTCTGAGTGAATGTCAGATTTTTCTTCCTAATTTAGTCAAATTGCCCCTCTCACCCATTAGGCCTCTCTACCCTGTCACATGACAGCGACCAACCAGGGGGGTGACAGTAGCTTTGTGCATTGAACTGCCGCTCATACGAGATTGGGGTGGTCTAACACACTCGGATGATAGCGATATCCTGCCGCCTTTGCATGCGCGAGCTCACAGACTCCCGCGATTGGCTAGCGTTGATCTAATTGAGAGAGAAAAGAGCAAATTCCATCCCTCGTTCCCAGAGACCGCAGCCTATTAGGCTGTATTGGGCTCCTGGCCACGGTTAACAGTGGGATCGAACTTGTCTTCTCGAGGTGGTACACTTTTCTTTTGTGAGCACAGTAGACTTTGATTCTGAGGCGTTTTTAACCCACATGCAGTACCTCGTCGAAGGAAATTCCTTTAATCCATGTGCCTACCATATGCAATATTAAGTCGCTGACCTTTTCCATCCTTTCTCACTGTTCCTCAGCTGAAGAGGGCAGCCGGCCTGCGCCCTTGTTGAGGACTGAGCAGAAGTGGCATCCGCTCCCTACATACCACACGCCTCTGCCAGGCCAAGCCTTGTCACACATCAAGAACCCATACTACCTACACCTCGGCGGCCAAGCTCGTGAGGACTTCAGCAACTGCACTTTTATCATGAATGCACCAGCTCGGACAAACTCCGGCAGCTCTCACGTACATGAGAAGCCACACTATGTTTACCACGTCCATCAGGGAAGCAGACAGGCTTTTCCTGAGGAATTTTGTAGTAATGCAATTCCTGATTTCGAGTACGCTTCCGGTTCTAAATCACGCACATGTAGGTTCGCACGCCTCAGACACGCACACAGACCTGTTGGCTTTCTTACGCACAACTCGTCGAGGGGCACCCAGTCTTTCTTCCCCTCTCTTCTTAGCACTTTAATCCCCAATCAGAAACACATGATGCCGCAGGATATAAGGCAGTGTCACAACCAAAAGGATGCTTACGAAGGACGCGGTGCATCATGTCACGCCGCAAAGCAAGAGAAAACCTCTGAGCAGCTGACCCACACCGACGTGCACGGCAGAGCCTCGATGGTTAACGTTGGAGATAAAGCAGTGACACGTCGTACTGCAACAGCAGGCGCCCGCATTCATCTAGGCCCCAAGGCGTTCACCCTGGTCCGTGCCAATCAGATAGCTAAGGGTGATGCCTTGGCGGTTGCGCAGCTAGCAGGCATCATGGGTGCCAAGCAAACATCTGGCCTCATTCCTCTGTGTCACCCTGTATCCCTCGACCACACCTCTGTCACTGTGGAGCTGCTGGAAGAAGAGCACGTGGCTGTTGTCTTGGCAACATGCCAGGCAACCGGACGTACCGGAGTGGAGATGGAGGCTCTGACCGCGGCGTCGATTGCCGCGCTGGCGCTCTACGACATGTGTAAGGCAGTCAGTCGCGATATTGTCATTACAGACATCAGACTTTTAAGTAAGACAGGAGGAAAACGGGGTGATTTTCATCGCACCAGCTAGTTAAGGATCACATGATCATCCAGAAATATAATGTAGCTGTATCAAGCTGTCGAATTCGCCCAGAACAAAGCTTTTAAAAAACTTTATTGTGCCTTTAGAGAGTTCATACACTTTGTAGAATTTATTGTCTATCCAGACATATCAGTCTTTTATATTTTTTGGGAAACGTGAAAGATGTGTGTGAGGTCTTGCGTGTCATGTATGGGATATGGTGCGACTTTTTGAAAGGGCACGTATGTGTGTTGTATAAGATTGCCATATGGGCAGAAAGCTCACTGTGATTTAATCAATATGAATGCATTAATGGCCTGTGGACAAACTCCGAGCTGAGGTTCCCACCTCATCTCATCTCATATGTGCTGATTAGGGTGGAGGTTCGAGCACTGTGAGGCGTTGTAATGTTCCTGGACCTGGCGACTCCAAAGTTCACATACGCTGTGGTAGCAGGGGTCCTGATGTGTGCTGTTAATTCCCCAATCCAGATTTTATTTTTATTCACGCAAAGACTGCAGTGAATTTATGGATGACAATTTGCGTAATAAAAGGGATTTTTTTTGGTGTTAAAAACAGCACTTGTTTAACATTAATCACAATCAAAACTATAAAACTGAATCTCAGAATGATGACATCATCAAGGCCCAAGTTAACATAGAGGAGTTTGGCTTTAAACATCATTTCTTGTAGTATTTTAGGTGTTTGTGCTTAAATATATTAATCCTGGTGTATATAAAGACCCCCACTATTAATGTAATTATTTGTAACTTGGACCTTGATGACCTCATTATTCGAGGACACGGTTTTCAAGTAACTGCCAAAAAAAATGTTAAAACAGAAGTCGTTGTCTCAAGATAATGGACACAGAACGAAATTAATCTAGACATTTGAATGAGATTAACTCTTAACAAGTGCTGCATTCTCGTTTAACTCAACTTTACTCAATCTTGTGTGATTAACATGATTCTCCTTTTCTGATAGTCACGTCTCTGAGACCTGATACTTGGCACAGGACGTTTTTGTGGTAGCGTGTAATCGAATGTGGATCAGTTTCATTTTTTAGTTTTTATAATTTTTTTAATTTCAGTTTAATTTCGAAATATTTTGTCAAATCAGCTGAAATCCTCAAGCAAATGCATAAATTGCTGTTTGTGATTCGAGTTTTTAGAAAACCAAAGAAAGATAAGGTTAGGTATGAATACCTTTTGATTGTAAAATGAAGTATTGTTTCACAACTACTAGAACCATATTCATGAGTTTGCTTTTGTCTTGTGGCTTAGGAAACCTGCTTTCATGCAAAACGACTTAAAACACATTGAAATGACTTGTTGACGTTTTCTAATATACAACACTAAAATATTTCTGAACTGGAATTTTTTGTTTTGCGTGTCTCAACTACAAGTTCTTGAACTGCCTCATCAGGGAGAAAATCACAAAAGGCACATACTGTAGTTAGCAAGCAACTTGATTAAATTGTGTCATACACTCTGTAAGGAAATCTCATCTCTGCATGCATGGTTTAGACAAACACACTATGTATACTGCTGTATTTGGTTGCTACACAAAAAATGACAATTTAGCAAAAGATCGGACCGGTTTTCCCAGAACAACATATTAAATTTTTAAAAAGTGGATTGTTATTTATGATTTTCCGTTTTATACGTTTCCCCCCTGCCCCCAAATCAAGTCTTTAGGTAATCTTAAAAGTGTCTACTGCATTTTTCAGTTAATATAACAGGAATAATAAATAGTTAAGCACCGGGGATGTGCCAAATACACACATAAGCACATTAGGCTAATTGGCTGTTCCAAATTGTCCCTAGGTGTGAGTGTAAATGGTTAAGTGTGTGTTAGCCTTGCAATGAACTGGCAAGTTTGTTCAGGCTGTACCCGGCCTTTCCCCGGTGTTGACTGAGCCAGCTTCAGCCTCCCTGTGACCCCTACAGGATTTAATTGAGCAACGAATGATGGTTTTGGCACATGAACACCAGAGGGCAGTATTGAGCTTTGTTTAAACTGCATTAAAGAGAAAACATGAAACTTGAGGGAAACAGGTTTATTTTACCCTACAAAAGGATGCGTGGCGAGCAAAAACAGAAACATAAAAAAGGAAAGCTATTTATACTCGAGAATCTGTCATACAAAGACCACAGTATAGTTACTCATATTCATACTTTTCATGTAACACTTTTGCTGTAATGTTGCGTATACATACAAAATATAGGAAACTAAATAAAGCAAATAAATAGACTCAATTTACAGGAAAAAAATTGGAACATTTCTCAACAGACTTTACTTTTTTTTTATTGGCTGCCTCTACCCTTTTAACTATAGCGGCATACAAAACTTTGCGAACTATACATCTTTAAGGTGATGTCATCATTTGAATATATTTGCCCTGCACAATATACAACCTGCAGTTGATGATACAAAGGCCGTGTAATTGGTGTGTTCTTACCGGGGCTAATTACTTACCCATAATATACATCTTTTATAGCAAAGGATCCTAATTGTGCACCACTTTTTATCTAAACGAGTGTATCAAAGTGAAAGGTAACAAAAAAAAGATATAAAATGAACATATACAGAATAGAGTGATGCACACAGTGGCAGTGGAAATTGGTGGCCTTTGTTAAAATAAAATTTAATTTATATATATTCGTTTAATTTCCTTATGACCATTTACAGACCCAAACCAAATGTATTTTAACCCTCTATTAACCAGCATAGCATATCTGCTGCATGAAGTGAACAGGTTAGCAGCCTAGAAATCTTTTCTTTTTCCAAATATTGGCCCCACAATCAGCGTTTTTTGCCTAGGGAAATAATTTTAACACAATTAGCAAGGGACTTGGTTAACAGAGGGTTAAGAAAGGCCTGTCCTGTTGTGAACATAACCACACACTGGGGTCTAATCCGCTTACCTTACTAGAGCGTTTTACTTAAATGTAGGACCGAGCCTTTTATTGTTTAGATGGGCCAAATTTTATTAACAATAAAAATCATATGCAAACCTATTTTTTCATCCTTGATTATGCTGGAATAAGTCTTGCCTTTCTTTGTTTCTTTCCTTATAATTTAAAAGAAAATATATAACCATAAACTGAATGAATGTGTAAATATTTGGTGGGGGGGGATGGGGGGTCGGTGTTGGGGTTAGCACACGGCCATCTTTGAAAAAGTGCATCAAGCAACAAGCTACATTTATTATTATTTCCTTTCATTGCTTCCAAATTAACATATTTTTTAAATTATTATTCTTTACTTTT
>JBCNYG010000021.1:41490206-41504726 GCA_039654305.1 Porochilus rendahli | reverse complement strand
TTAGCGATTGCGTGTCTATCCACACACACACACACACACACACACACACACACACACACACACACACACACACTCGTTTTCATAACTTAAGAGGACAATGCATAGACTTGCATTAATTTAATTGAGATTTACTTTAACCATAACCGCTACTTGTGTAACCGTAACCCTTACCCTAACCTCAAAACATGTCTTCAACTTATAATGTAATGATTTGTGTTATGGAGACTTGCAATTTGTCCCCATAAGGAAGACAAGTCCCCATAAAGTGTGTAAACAGATTTAGTCATCACAACATGATGAATACATGGAACACACACACACACACACACACACACACACACACACACACACATTGTCTTGGTAATTTCATTGGAGTTAAAAAACAGGGTTGGAAAGCAATAGGGGAATGCAGAGCCACTGTTACTTTGATGTCATCATGATGTCATTTTTTAGTACAGTTTTGAGTAATTTCCCATGCAAGATTCCATTGGTCCAAAATTGCAGAAAGGACTAAGAAACGAACAACAGGTTTCTGTAATCTCGAGACCTATTAGCAAACGTGCCACATCACTGCGGGATTCTTTAATTCTGATTCAGAGGCTGTTAATTAACTACCTATAACAGCAGATTTGGCAAGTGTGTCAGTTTTCAAATCAGAATACTGCAATCATGTACTTGTTTAAATAACTAATACATTATAGGTTCTATAGTAACAATTAATTCACTTGCATGGTGGAGTTTCCACATCATCATAGATTGATAATAAAGAGATATAAAACCTCATTAAGAATGGGATGATTGTTAATATTGTCAATATTTTTGCAAGAAGACATTTATCGAATACTTGTGGAAGGAGTCTCTGGTGTCTCAACTGTCATGAAAGAATAAAGTTTTTTTTTTTTGCTTATTAGTTTTAAGAGAAGAATGACTATTAATAGCTACTCTAACATAAGTGGTAGCAGGAACTAACTTGTTTTATGGAAGTTCTTTCATTCATTTACCAAACTGCTTTATTCTACACAGGGTTGTGAGGAGGCTCAGGATCTCAGCGGACTCTGGGCAAAAGCAGGGTACACCCTGAATAACTCGCCAGTCCATCACAGGGCCACCACCACACACAAACATTCGCACTCACTCCTGGGGCAATTTGGAACAGCCACTGGAACCGCCTAATGTGCATGTCTTTGGAGGAAACTGGAGCATAGGAAGAATATGCAAACTCGTCACAGAAATGCACTAACTGAGCCCGGGACTCAAACCCAGGACCTTTGTGCTGTGATGTGCTAACATCTGGTTAGGCGGATGTGCTAAGCACTGCGCCACCCTTTATGGAGGTTCCACAACGGTAAATGTTTGTAACGTTAAATGTACAGATTTTTATTAGAGCGTGTTAGGAATTACCAAATCAAAATTTAAGTCATATGTAAATTGCTAGGTGTTTGAACTTTATCTGGAATACAAACGCAGGAATAAAATTTTAATATTAAACAGGCTTAAACTGTCAGTATAATAGTATTTTATTGGAATAACCAAAGCTATTATTTAAGCAAGGACACAACTTCACTAACATTTCTTTCTACTTTCTACAAGTCAACAAGGCCAGGCATTATCTGCAGATGCATTTACACAATTTATGAGCAACATAATCTCTGATGTTGCAAATGTACTGCAGAACATACTGGAGTTGTAGTTCTAAGAAACAATAATTCCTCATTTTGCTTTCAGAGATGTATTTTGAAGTCATTTGGGACGCTGACAAAACATGGATTCAGTTCGAAGCCAAAAGTTGATGCATGCTGCGTTATTAGTAATGGACTAAACACCTTGGGCTATATTCAAATTTGCCAATTCAATGTTCAAAATTGAATGCAGTGAAAGTCATCTACATTCTGACTCATGCTATTTATGGGCTTAACTCGATTATTATAATGATCCAGTTGAATGTCCAGTTCACAGCCTTTAGGATTTCTAAGGTTTTTAAGGATTTCACTTTAAAAGAAGGTGTTTAAACTGTATACTCAGCATTTAACACATCTAAAGTGAGCACACACAAACGTAAACACTCGGAGCAGTGGGCTGCCATACATTGTGGCGCCCAGAGAGGAATTGTGGGATAGGTGCCTTGCTCAAGAGTACTTTAGCCATAAATGTGGATGTGGTTCTCTAACCATTAGGCCATGGTTGCCCCATTATACTTGCTTTAACAAAAAAAAATTACTGTTATTCCTACCCAGTAATAGATCAGTCATAAAGAACAGCGAACCATGACTGTGGTATAACGGGATGGCCTGTTCACATACTTTCACTTCATGCACAAATATTCTTTCATACCATCTGTCAGACTTGCTATTATAATAACAGTCTGCCAAAGTGCAAGCACATGGCTCTTAAAGGGGATTAAAGATGACAATCTGATTGGTTTATTGCATGTTACACCCAAAACATACACACACACAGTTACTTAAGAGACTAAAGGCAACCGTGTTGAATTTAATAAAAGATTACTTACACTTCCAAAGAGAAATTTCTTCACCATGCGGAGGATCAGGTAGGCCCAAAATATGTGCAGCATCAACAGTATGACAAGCAAAGCATTAAAGAAATAATACCCAAAGAAAACAGGGTAGTAGTCAGGTGGGTAGACCCATGTGCAGTGGATGATCCTGAAAGAGACGCAACAAAGACAATTTAGAGATGCTGTTCTGATATTACAATGCAGTTATATGGCAAAGAATGCAAATAATTGGACTGTATTGTCTAAACACTTATTTGCTGAATCGCTCAATGCTACTAGGGTCGCGCGGAGGCTGGTGCCTGTTTCAGCCAACACTGGGTGAAGGCAGGGTACACCCTGAACCACTCACCAGATCATCACAACACAAAAGGCTACACACACACAACCATTCACACTCACATTCACACCTAGAGGCAATTTGGAATTGCCAATTAGCCTAATGTGCATATCTTTGGACTGTGGGAGGAAACTGGAGTACCCTGAGGAAAACCCATGCAAATATGGGGAGTACATGCAAACTCTACACAGCTCCTAGCTGTGTGGTGGACATGTGGTGCACTACGCCACTGTGCCACTATTGTCTAACTAGTAATCTCAAAACATCAAACATTCATGAAAAACATCAATTAAAGAAGCATCTTACCAAAATGGAAAGATAACAAGTCTCGTCACCATGAAAACAGCAGCAAAAAGAACAAAAATTCCATTGCAGGTTTTCTCCCATTTGGCATAGTTAAAAATCTTGGCAGACTGGACAGAAAAGGAAAGTTCTTGAGACTAAAATTGAGCTTATCAGTTCTCGATCAATTTTAAAGGAGCTAGACACTAGCGATTACATAAAGAGACATTCAGTAATTGTGGTGTTAGTAAATGCGATGTTCTGGTAAAAGACTTCAGTAATCAACACTACTCACCTCTAAAAACACATCAGAAGCATCATGCACAAGCATGACCAGTGTTCCAACTCGAATATAGTTTCCACACCAGGAAAACGCCAGCAGTGTCAATGTGGCTAAGTGATGAATTATCTGCTCTTTGAAGTCCTGCAAATATTCAAAAACATGCTTCTGTTGTTCACTGTTGGTCTCATTGTTTCCCTGAGTTTACATTGAGGCTCGATGTCCGCAAACTCCACACTTTAAGAGTATTGTGATGAGTGTTGGGGGTCGTGGCATTGAATCGTGATAATATTGAGGGAACATAGTGGGTTTGTGATGATCTCGAAAGGAACTACGGGAATTCATGATGATTGCGCTGATCGTGGAAAAATGTTTGAATGTCAAAGATTTTGCCCTGATCAATACGATGTATTACGATGTATTTCAATCATGATAGAACGTGGGAATCATAATGCAGTAGCGCTTAACAGACCTTGATTCACCATCTTAGGGGTTCTTGATGAACTTGGAAACACAATTCCTTCAAGTTTCATTTCTTGTGTGCACCCTGCTCCTTTTTATACCCCAATTGTGCACCAAGCATAGTCATAAATCATGGAGCTCCATGCTTTTTTGAATTGCCGAGATTGCTGAAAGTGTAAACCTAGAGTTAATGTGATGTAAATCGGTATAATGGATTTCAAAAACCTTTTAGAGGGGTAACTTTATGCCTACATACAATTACCCCCCCCCCCCCCAAAAAAAAAGAAACGGTATTTACTAAATAACATGGTGAAAACTCGATTTAAAGATCCTATTCGTGCTCAAGTGACAAAGCACTGTGTTTTTTGTCAACTGATATCTGAGTTTTTATTACCCAAAATGTCATGCCATATTCTTCATGGCATGGTCATGGGGATCTACTATAAGACACATCAGAACAATCATAAGTTTTCCAGTTTTAAACTCACTTTTCGTTTGACATCAAATGTGATGCTGAAAAGAAGAGACCAGTAGAAGCTCATCTCCAGGATGTAGTACCAGTACTGAGACTCCAGCATGGACTACAAGAAAACACAGCAATAAATCATTCTGCCTACCGCTTTCATCATTACAACCACAGCAACAACCACAACAACAACAACAACATCAACAACAATAACAATAATAATAATAATAATAATAATAATAATAATAATAATAATAATAATAATAATAATAAAGCATAAAGCGCATATAATAAGAGTTATTGGTAATCTAGCATCATCTTGGTGTTATGTGGCATTAAGGTGGTGAATATTAATAATGAAAGTGCATAGGCACTGAAGCGAGTGGTTCATTCATGAGTCGTTCTTTTTTATTATCTAAATGTGGTCTGCAATTATGCATTTAGACTTAATAGATTATATATGAGGAAGTTGTAAATTTCAGTATCACATTATACACATATAACATTTCTGGAGTTTTGGTTTGATATTATTAAAATCCTGTTTTTTGTAACACTCCGTATTTTTTGGACATGCAGCATGAATGCAGGTATTTTAATGTTTTGAAGTATTTGGCCAAATACAGAAGACTGAAAACAAAACCTCACCTGTTTTGGATAGCCATTCCACACTTCTCGTATATTATAAAACCAGGGTTTCTAAAAAGGGAATCAAGACAAAAGAATCACTGTCCACAATGTTGACGAGGAAAAACTGGTTTGGAGAGTTTGTACCTTTCATTAATTCACTTTGTATACAGAACAACTACAACAAGAATGTGATCAAATGTCTGCCCTACCCTGTAATGCATTGGTCGTGAAAAAATACTGAATGATCATCTGAAGCCCTTTTAAGACCACACTAACAAAGAGAGAGCTCTGTTTGTTTCATCTTTTTTAATGAAGTTAACATTAAATTCCTGCCTAGGTAATGTTTAGATGTTTTAAGAAAACCCCTAGGTCGAGAACTTACAATCATTTGAAAAATGGAATTTCTTTGAACATATCTGAATAAGCAAATCTGAATAAGCAAACATTTACATACAGTGTCTACAGATAACAATTATATTGTCCAAAAAAACAGCTAAAATTTACTATTTATAGTCATTTTTATCACTGAAATAAACAAAACAAAGCAGCGGGAACAACAACAACAACAACAACAATAAAATACAGATCAATTACAGTAAGAAGATCCCTGAATGTATCACATCATCAAAGCAAAAGAATTAGAGTGAGGTGTTCCAGATTAGGTGCCATGGATCAGAATGTCCTGCAGGTGGAATTAGTCTAAACAACCTTTTAAATAACTTTACATCTAATGTTCACAGTTCTCTTTGCTATCGAAGTGTGTGGTGTTATCATACCAAGACCTAAAGAGGTGTCTAACGTTTTTTTTTTTATGCCCATGAGAAATACATACATATATCTGCACTGAAAAAGAGATTTGGCAGATATGACTTGCTTGGTACGGTGGGCTAGAGAAGGCCAAGAAAATGACTCCAGTTTGCCAATGAACAAATAGTCAAAGACCAGCGTCATGTACAACGACTTGCGTAACAGAAAAATGGCGTACGCTTAAATCCAGAAAACGTCGTATGCACAAAAAAATCGAGATGTATGAATCTGTGCGTACACATGAATCCAAGCACATTTTCTTTGAACATCCGAATCAATGTGGAATTGAGCGCACATGTAGGAGTACCTGATCCCTCTCTGTTCATGGCCTCATTTAAATATGATTTGCATAATCATATTAAATACCGGAGATTTCCCTCTTTGCAGGATCAGAAAACCCTTACAATATGAGGAAGATGGGGAGGCACGCAAGAATGTAGTGTTTTGCATGCTGTCCACCTGCATTAACACTAAACGCAAGTGGTTTGAGTGGGAGAGTGTGTGTGAGGCTGTCAATGCTGTGGGCTTAGAAAGGTGTATACACACACACACGGAGTTAAAAAAGAAGTGGTCAGACTTAAAGGTGGCCGTTAAGCGGAGGACAGCTGCCCACTGCAAAGTCTGGCCGAATCAGACGGGGGGACAGGAGAGGAGGACCTCACCACATTTGAGCAGAGAGTCATAGGTGACATTGTTCTTTCAGGGGTGTTGGGAGCGCATGTGGGGGACTTAGATTACCCCCAAGCTCA
The DNA here is from genome assembly GCA_039654305.1 of Porochilus rendahli. Taxonomy (NCBI): domain Eukaryota; kingdom Metazoa; phylum Chordata; class Actinopteri; order Siluriformes; family Plotosidae; genus Porochilus; species Porochilus rendahli. Next base: position 41,498,201 of record JBCNYG010000021.1, on the reverse strand, counting down.
TAGCCCTGTAAGATAGAGGTTCAAGAGGAAATATGTGCATGCTATTTGGTTTGGCAAATTGCCAGTACATGGAAGAGGATATCCAAGACTTTGACTCACGTTTAAGGATGGTTTTTCGTTTTTAAACAGACAATGAGACAGAGGCAGTCACAGACTCGGGGGATTTCCCCACCATCCATCATTTTGTGACTACCCTTGCATATATCTCATGAGCTCATCGATATATTTCTGTAAAATTTCCAGGGTAGCAACTTGGCATGAAAGGCTTTTTATGAAAATGTGTTTATGGGTCATTGGAAGGTCAAGTTCAAGGTCAGGGAAATGGCCACCAATTGTTTAGAATGGCTAGGTAATGGATCGTGCAACTGCCATAATCTTGGAACTTTATTTTTATTTATTTATTTATTTTTACTAGTTGTTATTTTCTGCAAATAACTGCTGTAGGTAAGTATATTTTTATGTAGAATTTGGGGGAAATTTTATTAGTCTATGGAATAAAAAATAAATGTTCATGTACCTCAAACACAAAAACTGAGAAAATGATAAACTGTTCTCTTACTTTTTTTGTGGCGCTTGTATGTTCAGCAAATAATATCTGACATAAAAGTGTAGATGTAAATGTCGTCTTCTGTGAGGATTATAGGACTATTTTCTAAAGATTTTCAGTATGTCCAGGACATATTGAGTAACCAGTGGACAGCACAGTGGCATGGTGGTTAGCATGTCTGCCTCACAGCAAAAAAAAGTCCTGGGATTCATTTACCGGGCTTGGGATTTCTGTGTAGAGTTTGCATGTTCTGCCCTTGCAAACTCTTATGCAAACTTATAAGTGTGGCATTTAAAAAAATAATAATCGTCATTTTGAGAGGTTTTTTTTTTTTTCATTTAAGTGATGAAATACACTCCGTTTTTCTTATATGGTTGTGGAAGCAGTCAATCCAGTCAATCTAGAAATGTGACCATATACTGCATGCCAGGTCTAAGCCCCTATATTTCCTTGAACATTTTGGGTTAGTCTTTTCTTGTGTATTTGATTTATTAAACCTATCCTTCTTCTTATGCTCATGTAATTTTATAAGAGTTAATGCAGGTTTCTTTTTTGAAGGAATTTTGGCTCTTTATGGTTAAAAAAACAAATAAGCCATGTTGTATCCACGAAAGTTAAGAATTTACTAACCACTAATTACTAAACGGTTAGCACGTTCGCCTCACAGCAACAAGGTCCTGGGTTCGATTCCCAGCTCGGGTGTTTCTGTGTGGAGTTTGCATGTTCTCCGTGTGCTTGCGTGGGTTTCCTCCGGGTACTCCGGTTTCCTCCCACAGTCCAAAATCATAGGAGCACAGTAGGCTAATTGGCTGTTCCAAATCACTCCTAGATGTGAGTGTGAGTGTGAATGGTTGTGTGACTGATGGTCCTGCAATGGCCTGGCGAGCTGTCCATGGTGTACCCCGCCCTCGCCCAGAGTTGGCTGAGATGGGAACCAGCCTACCCGTGACCCTAATTAGGAATAACTGGTTCAGAAAATGAATGAATGAATAAATAAATGTGCTGATAAATATGTAAACATGTAAGTTCTACAGGAACAAAAAAAAAAGGCACAATAAATCAAATCTATAATTTATAACTAAATCTATATTGAATGATTTTCACATTACACATTACAATGCACATTTAAAATTATTCTGTGCATTTAAAAACATCACACTTTATTATTTTTATATATAAAAATAATTATTATTATTATTTTAGTTTTTTGACATGTTTGACTTTGCAAAGCTGTTTCTGAAATGTTATTATTTTTTTACAGCTACAAAACATAAATATGGCTATGTCTAGGTTTGCCAGGAGGATAAGACAGTTATAGCAAATCAAACTTTCTCCTTCAGTTGTGTATACAAATATATATTTTAATTTTTCACTTGAAATAGGTTTCACTATTCCAGATTTCTTTTATGTTCCTGTCAGTTTCTTGCTTTATTTTTGATGTCGCTATTACTATCATTTATTATTATTATTACTATTACTACTATTAGTACTATTATTATTATTATTATTATTATTATTATTATTATTATTATTATCGGTGGTAGGAGCAGTCGTAGTAGTAGTAGTAGTGTTACCACTGAGAAATTAGAAGAATATTTTTCATAGGAAAATTACTCTGGACACTGAGGTAGCAAAGTGAGCTCAAGCTGTTGGATCTTGACTATCATGACCGAAGTGCATTTCTGGTCATCTTGCAGACTGTGTGTCTTCTTACTCCGATCTTTAAGCAGGCTATCCGTTTCCTCTGTTGAAATGCCAGGTGTAGATACAAGTGAAACTGTACAAACACATCTAGCTCCACCCAGCACTTCTGGTGCCTATCCAAACAGAAGAGAGTGAGCTTGCTGAATAATTACACTAAGAGCGTTTGGTCAGCCCGTAGGGGAACATTAATGCACGTGCACTCTGGTTAAGCAGGGTAATGGCATGGGACCTGTGCTGAGACTTGAGGCAGGGCTTCACCCATCACTTCAAAGCCATTGTTTGAGCAGGAGCCGCACACACATACACACTCCAGAATAAGTGTTGACTGCTGGGACATTTCAATAAGCTGAGGGGGGAAAAAAGGAAGAAAGCGTGCAACAGCCTTCCAAAAATAACCTAGGCAACCCCTGCCGCCTTCCAGCCTTCCCTGACTGGGCTGTAATTAATATGACAAGTCTATGCACAGCAGAAGGGCGGAAAAAAATGGACTTATGCCTGATCACTGCTTACATGCAAGCAGCAGTGGAGGACATTGAAAGCACATGTAGCAAAAAAAAAAAAACAAAAAAAACCCAGAGATCGCTGTTCATGTTTACTGCTTCTGGGTGCGTTCCCATTCATACTGCAACTGCTGGGGTTTGTACAGTACTGGCTGAGCTGGGGATGAATCCTCACTCGTGCTCTGTAGAAATGCAAAGCAAATTGACAAAATAATAAACCAGATAATATGCCCATCTGTCAGTCATGATAACAGAGATGTTTTGTGTGCCAGTGAAGCTCATAGCCTACGCAGCAGTGAAGCTCATAGCCATAGGAGTCTCTACTTCAAAGTTAATCTGAGTGCCATTACACATCGGGGTGCGTAGAAGGTAGGCTTGTGTTGCACACAAGCTGCTCCAGAAGGCCTACTTAATACTAATGAAAGCATTTTTCTTAAAGAATTACACACACCCACACTCTGTAGTCTTTACAAAAAGTGGTGAGGGGGTGTGCACCAAAATGATGCTTTCCAGCCCTGCACTCTCTGAGACAATGAGGTATCAATTACTGTGATAAGATCTCTGCAAAGTCCAAATCAAGCGAGAATTTCACATCTGGTCCTGTGCTCTTGTCGTCAAATTAATGGGTTCTTTTAAAGCCATGTGCACCAAGAACGTGATAACTTGGACTCTCTTACTTCTGATAACGTTCCCAAAGAAGGCGGTGCTGAGATTTCTCAGTAGAAAGGAAAACACAAACACGCAACTGCATACAATCGCATGACATACTCGGAGTTGCTTAAATGCAGACTAGCAAAACAAAGAAACTGCTCACTCCAAGAAAAATGTCAGGACTGCTTTAGCTGCCTGCAAAAAGACAAGCTCCAGTGAAGCATCTCCTGCATACTTTCCTGCCAAGACAGATTTAGAATCAAACAAACAACTTTCTTTTTGTCTTTGCTGATGACGCTATACCAGTGGCACCGAGCTGTTCAATTTGGCTAACACAATGTCTGAGAGAGAACAGAGAGACAGAAAGAAGGGGTAAAAAAATAAGAGACTGATTTACAGCTGTAGTGAATGAACAACAATGTTGGAGTAGTCAGAGCGGCATGGCTCTCCAAACTCCCCGAGAGGATGCGTCTGTGGAATCTGGCCCAGACATTTCTGGCGTTCCTGGGCTGATTGGAAACACACAGGCGTGAATGGCTGTTATTTCCAGGTGTGGAGAGAGAGAAAGCCGGTAGCTCCTCATCTCCTCGTTTGTTGCCTGGATACCGTTACCAGGAAGGCCCGCGGCCGAGGGTTAAGCTGCGGCGATAAAATGAATAAACAAAGGACGGCTCTGTGGGCAGCCTGGCCAGGTGAGCTCATATCAGCTTCCCACAGTGAAACTCATCTACACAGGAAATGACCTGCAGCACCTCTCTAACACACCTGGACAGAGAGGAAGAGAACACAAAGATGTCCTGGAGGAATCATGCCACATTAGCTTTTGACCATCGGAGGAACTCAATTCTCAGCTCTTTTGTTCAGGCCTCTGCAACGATCCCTCACCAGCAACTCATTGTGGTGACACCATGAGCAGAACCATCAAAAACAAGGTCACACACCACCTCTACCATCAATGTATTTGAGCAAATCATATATATGTATACCCACATACAGTTTACAGAGGGTTTTTTTTGTTTTTTGTTCTTTTTTTTATTATTATTATCTTGCTGAAAGACCATAGCTTATATTCTTTGGCTTGTTATTTAGAATCTCTTAAATATCTAGAATTTCTTAGATATCTCAAATAATTATGATATTCTCTGTGGTATACCACAAGGCTTAGTACTCTTTCCAATTACTTCCACTTGTATATGTTGCCCCTAGGTCAGCATGGAATCCATTCTCATATATGTATATATGCACAGATGAAACACAGATGTGCATATTGGTAAAAGAAATGACATCAGTGTCCTGGATCAACTAATAATTCCTTTATTCATTATTTTCATTGGCTGGAGGATAGGAGTGTATGTGTGTGTACCAACATAAGAACAATCTGTACATTACTGCGCGAGCCAAGTTTCTTAAGCGTATGCAAGTCTAAAAGCTAATCAGCTGTGTTTCCTGCAATCTGTATAGCTCAAAGATGAGAAGAAATCAAAGACTTGCTTGGTTCCCATACTCTTTTGTGCTCTCTGCTCACATTCCTGACATTTCCCTGGGGAAGACCTCTAAGAGTGTACTCGCTAAAATAGACAGGGGCTATAGACCTACTGACAGCTGATCTGATGACCATTTAACAAAGATATGAGGGCAGATAACCAATAAACAGAACATGCTAAAACCCTGGTCATATCCTCGGGCAGAGATTTATGAGTGAAACTGAAAAAAAATGGATGCAATGGATAGAATAAACAAAAGCATGATTGCCACGGGAAGTGCCTTATTATAAGTCTACTCCTTTGATTGAGGAATTAAAGCCCTGATGAATGAATGTAGGATAGAATTATATAATTACTGTATTGACTATTAAAGCAGTCCTAAAGAGACATACAAATGCTCTTGTTTAAGCCATACAACACAGAAAAAAATCTCTGATGAGACCAGTGTTTAGGATTATTTAAACGGAACATAATCATGCACAGAAAGTTATTTAGACGAGAGAAGATGAAACAACACGCTGTAGGCTGTGTTTCCATTTGTAACATATGGCTTACCATAGCCTCCATGCGTGCTCGCTTCTCCTCCTCTTCTTTGCGACGCTGCATGTTCTCCAGGTCTTGCCGAGCTTCACTGAACGACTGCAGGAAGGTGTCGAAGATCCCGAAGAACTCATCTGGCTGCATGTGCACTTGCTCTTCACCAAAGTGCTTCAGAGACTTGGCAAACTGGGAAGAGAACAGAGGAGCAAAAATTAAACAACCAATATTGTAACTCAGGGAAAGGGATGGAGGAATCATCTAAATGAAAACAGAAGAGTGATTTAAAAGCAGAGCTCTCGTATGATTTCCTTTACTTGACAAGTTTTTTGGGGGAAATCTCAAACCCCATGCACTGTTGTTGGGGTTTGAAGTGCACTAGTTAGAAAGCACAGGTTTAGAGAAGGTTTTAATAACACAAGAATACGGGGGCCAGCTACAGCCTAATGGTTAGAGAAGCAGATTCGGAAAATGTGTGGCGGTGTGGGAGTGAGTTGCACCTTCCCTTCCTCCAACTTCATGGCTGAAGTGCCCTTGAGCAAAGCACCTAACACCCAACTGCTCTCTGGGCGGCCCAATGTGTGTGACAGCTTTGTTTGGATGGGTTAAATGCAGAGGCATTCATTTCTCTTCTAGAATTAATGTAGTAGCGAATTATATTTTTATATAAATTAATTAATGTAGCAAATACAAATTAATGTAGCAAATTATATATATATATATATATACACACACACACACACACACACACACACATATATATATATATATATACACATACATATATATACACATACATATACATATACACACCTATTGCATATGGCACATAGAATTATGTTTATGTTGTTAATGAATTGTATTTTATATTTATTAAGCAACAATGCAGCAAATATAAGATTATAGGATAAAGTCACTGCAGACAAAACCCGCAGTATCTTAAAGCAAGGCTGTGGTATTATACCCCTTCATCAATGTGTAAATGCATGCAATGGAAAACTGAGTACCCATTGTGCACCAGGTCAGTATATCAGGTCTTCCCTGCCGTTGTAGTACTGAGTGAATTACACCGATCTCAACTACAACCACTAACTGTGCACGCTAACAAGAAAAGGCCTGATTGCTCCTGTGTGCCTGATGGATGAGGTCACGCCTCATTAGACTACCATATGTCTTCTTATCACTACCACCTGCCCACTGACTGCTGCCAGAGAGAGAGAGAGAGAGAGAGAGAGAGAGAGAAAGAAAGAGAGATGGAGGGAGAGAAAAAGCAAGAAACAGAAAAATGAACTGAGAGAGGAGAGCAAGTGCACAGAGAGTGAACAGGAGAGAGAGAGAGAGAGAGAGAGAGAGAGAGAGAGAGAGAGAGATGGGGAATGTGTGGGAGAGAGATGAGGTACACAGTAAAAGGAGTGAGAGGGAGACAGGGATATAGAAAAAAAGAGAGACTGGTTACAGAGAGAGAAAGAACTGAGGAATAAAGAAAGACAGATCGGCTACACAGAGAGAGAGTGTTTCATGCTTTTTAGAATCATTATCTCTTTGTTATATAACGTTAAAAAGTTTGACATTAGAATTCAACCTCCATTAAAAAGGAAACCACATTTTACGAGACCTTGCTCGTTAGGTCTTTGGGCCTGGGTTTGGAGTACCGTGGTGTTAAAAGCTAAAATAAGTCCTTCCTTTAGATACAATTTCTGTTCTAAAAGTGTAAATCCATTTTAAGGTCAGACTGCTGCGACTGCCAACAGCATCCTAAATCCGCAGTAGATTTACACCAGCGAGATCTAGCAGTTATCCTAGCTCATGCTGGCTTCCGTCCCACTGGGAGTTTGGCCGTGTTCTCTGTATTCCGACAGTATGAAGCAGCTATGCCGTAGAGAGTTAGCATTTCAGTTTCCTGCACGAGGAAAAACAAATTACTCTGTCCTGCTAGATGTGTTTTAAAGTCAAATTTAAGATTTAGACAGTCGTGCCTTGTCACTGAACCGGTCTTATCCATGGTATAAAGCCTTACTATGCACATACAGTACCTGCAAGGAAAATACATTTATGGAGCTGAAATATTTTACTCCTCCTTGATTAGTCTTAGCCAATTTCAGATCGTCCCCTCAATGAACGTGATGCTACCACCCGCATCTTTATGAACTCAGGGGTGCATACTCAGGGGCGGTAGGTGTTATTCACCCCCTTATATGAATGAGCTCACTGATGCCCATGAGTAACTGGTGATCACCTAAAGTGGCATGGAGGTGAATATATGTTTTGCATATACTACAGGAAACAAAAAGAGATAATTAAAGTTAATTAGATTAAATATAATTAAATAAGATAAATGAACATTTTTCCATTTTTAAATCATGATTGAAGCAAAAAGGGGGGTGTTTTTTTGCTTTACTCTTTTACCTTTACCATTCTATCTTTCTACCTTCACCTTTTTACTGTTCCACCTTCACCTTTCTACTGTTCCACCGTCACCTTTCTACTGTTCCACCTTCCACCTTTCTACTGTTCCACCTTCCACCTTCACCTTTCTACTGTTCCACCTTCCACCTTCACCTTTCTACTGTTC
>JBCNYG010000021.1:41477153-41487995 GCA_039654305.1 Porochilus rendahli | reverse complement strand
CCTTTCTACTGTTCCACCTTCACCTTTCTACTGTTCCACCTTCACCTTTCTACTGTTCCACCTTCACCTTTCTACTGGTCCACCTTCTACCTTCACCTTTCTACTGTTCCACCTTCCACCTTCACCTTTCTACTGTTCCACCTTCCACCTTCACCTTTCTACTGTTTCACATTTACCTTTCTACGCTAGGAGAAAAACAAAGAAAAACAAACTAAAACTTGATTTTTATGGTTTAATTCTTCTATTTTAAAGCATGATAATGAAGACATCACTGTTTCCAAAGGCCTGCGACCAATTGTCTGTCATTTTGATTTAGGCAATTTCCACTCAGAATAATCATTTATTATCCCGAGATAGCGGCTGTGTTGCATAATTTTTCACAAAAAATTAACAAATTCATAAAACCGTTTTGCTTTTAATAACTGGCTGTTTGCTTAGAATGTGTTTTTCCAGTGAGTAAGGTTCAGATAAGCTCATGGATGGGAAATGAATATTTAGTCTAAGATATATTAAGATATATTAAACAACAGTAAGTCAGTCTGGCTGCTGGATAGCTGGAGGGAACAGAATGGGCTGCAGAGATAGAGCAGTGCCTTTGTTCCTTTGGTGCAAACTTTCAAGGTCAACCTTCTCCTGTGAAGCCACTCTGAACAGACTTTTCATTTTTCCAGTGCTCCTTAAAATAAATAATTAGGCGAATACTGGGTGGATTCACAGTGGGGGCTGTGTGGTTAAGTGCTGAGTCATGTGATCAGTCCATGCAGAGGAAGATTACTCTGACCAAATCGACCCAATCCCACTTTCTGTTAACAAGAAGAAAAGTGGGTAAAAAGAAGGCCTTTAGAATACCTTTATTCCCTTACGACAGAGACGCAGTGTAGCATGGGGACTGAGCCTTCACGCCACGTTTCAAACAAGAGCGCTCTTTCTCTTTCAGCCTCCACGCACGAGGAGAAAAAAACAAACAACAACAACAAAAAAACCCCGCTCTGACGGACTCGGGCCCAGTTACCAGGCTTCCCCAGGATGTTTAAGTCTTCACAGCACACCGGGAAGGGTGCACAAAGACTTCTCTCAGTCTCTCACACTCTCCCTTCCCTTTACAGCTCATGCACGGGTTTGGCAGGGCTACGGGCTCTTGTGAGAAGGAGAACGGAAAAAGAGGGCCCATCCTGCAGCTCGTTCTCTTCTCACAAGCAGTGAAAGGAAAGCAGTTGGAAAACACCTCACGTCTTTATAATGACTCTCAAACCAAGCATAAAAAGAACACTTGCAGATTCAGGGACTGGGGGAGTCAAAGCAAAGCCTGCACTCGCAATTCCTATTTCATTTCTATGTGCAGTTACACCTGGCTTACATCAAAGCTGTATAAATATGTTTCCTGGAGCACAGAAGACGTGGTTTTCTATGATGAGCATGCAGCTGTCGTAATTAGATTAAGACTCAGAACTTTTGACCAACGCGTTTCTGACTAGTTCACTGATAATGATGATTATGTAATGAATCTTACCTTGTCTTTTGCCTCGTTCAGCAGATCTTCCAGCTCTGAGAAGCTAAAACTAGCCACCGTGATGAAATCACTGACCACAGGGATGAACTTGTCCCCTCGGTCGCGTGGCCGACTCTGCTGATACTGCAGCTCCTGTGAGTTAACGACAAGGAAAGGCTTATGAAACAGCACCGATCAGATTTCTCTTTCAGTTTTCTACCGTTTCCTGCTAATCATTTTTTAATACAGTGCTTCGAGCTTCTGGCGTCATCATGCCATGCTGTTAATCCATCTACATTCTGCTGTTTTTAATTTCCATGATTAATGCAGGTTCTTAATTCTGAGTCATGGCTTTGCTTGGCCGCGTTCCTTTACATGCTTCTCACTTTAATCGCTTACTGAATACGTCCAATAGCATACATCACAGATAATTGCCTCGCTCTCGTTTAGAGCAGCGAGAGTATGAATTGAGCCGCATTTCCTTTCCGAAACTCTGTAAAAATGAAGAGAAACAGCACACTGCCGAGCGTGACTTGTCAGAACTCACAGCTGAACAATGCATCTACTGCACGATCAACTCTGCAACTCGTTCTAATTTGCAACACATTTGCACAAAGGGAGGAAGCTGTAATCATGAACAGAAACAGCTGCACACGCATGTAAAATGGGAGCGCTACTGGCTCGTCGGACTAAATCTTTCTTGCTTTAACCTTTCATCACAGACTTCGTTTTCAATTTAACATGGTATTAAAGGAATAGTTCAAAAATATATATATATAATAGCACAGTTCCTGTTGTATTGTAAATGAAGTTCATCAGCCAACACACGTTTGACGTCCTTTAACGTGGCTAACATGTAATGAAACCTTCACTCAAGGTCTTTGACACTAAGATGGGATAAGATAAGAGATCTTCGTCAACTGTTGCTTATGAACAATGAAAATCAGTTTAGCAGCCATTAGAAAAGTGCATGAAAAAGGAATATACACAAAGCTATATATGTACATTTGCATACATGCACATAAAGTAATATCGTCTTTAATTAAATAATTAGTACATGATTCGAGTATTTTGTAAAAGAAAAGAAACAACAGTATCTCACATACATAATATTGGGCTACACTTAAAATTGAGGCACAATAATATGAATATATGAAGCATTTCAAGAAATGAAATTCAAGACTTCCACTGCTTAACTGAAAGAAGCTGACATCAGACATCTTATATTTCTTGGCCGATTGATTAAATTTTGGGTAAGTGGAAAGCTGAGCAATTTGATTCTTTCACTGAACCATTCCATTAATTGGCAGCAAAATTTAAAGGCTTAAAGACTTGGACATTAGACTTTCATTACACTGCAATAAAATGCCAGATAAGTCCCTTTTGTTCCTAATAGAATCTGAATAAGCCACAGGAATGTATAATAGAACACTCACTGCTTCCAAAGACTTCAGTCCACTCTTTATACTGTAGACGTCCTTCTCCAGTTCAGTCAGACTATTCACAGAGCAACAACAAAGCAAACATTAGCCTTCAGTTCAAAAAAAAGAGTCTTAGTGATCATAAATCGCTGAATTAGGCTCATTCACCAAAGATGAGTTTATATATTAAAAGAAAAAAAGAGAACCATACGTTTTCATTAAGATCGATGATAATCATTATTCATGTATTAATACTACAGTACGCTCTACCACAGCACTGCTGAACCTGTCTGGTCAGAAGGTGTTGATTAATTAACAATTATGCACCGATTGAGGTGGATGTCACTGGGTAGTACCCACGTTGGAAGGTCAAGGGTATTTTCAATTCAGTATAACAATGAGCCGTATAATTGTTTTAGTATACACTACACAGAAACGCAAGCAAAAAAAGTATTAAAAGTAATGACATTTTTAATCATAACAGACGCAGGTGAGCTCCGAGAGCACAGGTGAGCAGGTGCATAGGCTGCATAAGAGCTGTGTATTGGTGTCTCTTTAGAACCCGTTCACACTACAACAAAGAAACAAAGAAAACTATAACTAGATTTTAACAGTTTATTATTTACATATTTTAACCATGACAGAGGCAGGTCAGGTAAACTCTGCACGCCCTAAGCTTTAAACACTGTGTAGCTAATAGCGTTAGATCGCACTGTCCCATGCAGTGTATAATAATTTTTTATACCAGTTCTTGAAGTTTTGACAGAAATATCTTTCCCACAGTTTAAAATAATGTGCTATAGAAATATCTAATTCAAAACGAAAGGAATTGCGGGTGCTGCATATCATCTAATAATAAAAAACAGGTTATGTAACAAAAGATAAAAAAATGTTATTTGCTGATAGGGTGAAGTTTTCTGTAAAGAGGCATTCAACATTTATGGAAGGAGTCTCCAGTTTGAGATTCGTGTATCACTCAGTAGGAGATTGTGTTTTCATGTCTGTCAGTAATATACCAATCTACCTTTTTTTTTGTTTAATTTAATTTTTTTGTTAAATTAAATAATTAATTTGTATCTGTCTAGTGAACAGAGATTATAGCTATAAATTAATATAAAATATGTGCCAATCCTTAATAAACAGTATAATATTGCAATTTCTTTGGCATAAGAAAAATGGAACATTTCTGCTATAGAAAATGCCGCTATAGAAAAATAACGGTCATGTGTCTCTGTGATGATGATCATTTTGCTATAACTGCATTCCTTTCTGTATTTAATTCTTTATTAATATACGCCAAAACATGCATGAAGTTGAAGCGGAGCATGTGACTCACTTGACTTTTGCTGCCTCTGGTATGCTGAGCAGATCCTGCTGAACACTGAGGGTGTCAGGATAGTTCTTCTCAAAAACCATGATCAGGTAGTGCAGCATGGTGATGCTCCTGTGTGAGACGAATAATGGGATTAAGAATATTAATGTATTATTTTATTAACTTGTTCCTGCATTTGAAATTTGATCCAGATCCTCTTTCTTGCCCGAAGACCCACCTCTGGGAGAAATGTCATGAAAATTTACACATAATTTTTTAAACTACAAAGTACACAGCACCTCCTCCTGGGTCTACTGTAATACCACAAAATAAATAAATAAATAAATAAATAAAAATTCTAAGCCTAAATTACTTAGTAACTACATATAAATAAGTAAACCTTTTGGTCAATACAAACCTGTGAGCACTTATGTAATTCAACAGTTTGAAAGGTCTGGGTCTACACACCATGAAATGACCGGATTTCATTTTTCAAAACAACATGATGCCAATGCACATTATTTCCATTAGAAATATGAATGTGACATAAAATTCCTGCTGTGTTATTAAACTTGAATAGCTTTAGTGGTAAAGACATATATATAAGTTCTAGTACTTAAATTAGTAGCAAAATTGTTTACTGTGTTCACATTGTAGATGTAGAACTAAAATGCTTAATAATGCTATAGTTACTGAGCTTTAGCCTGCCATAACATGGGTATAGTGTGCTGTTTACATGACCACTTGATTAATCAGCTATGTGTTCTTGGTTGGCCATGAATATTTGAGTAGATTCACAGACACTACATTACTCAAGGGCCAATTACCCCCAACCACAATATCCCATAATGCAGCACTCACTCAATTCACAATTTAAATACAGCACTGACCTGTCTATGCTTGACTTGGTGTCTACAATCTTGTTCAAGCTTGACACTTTGAAGCCAAAAGCGTTCCCTCTATGGCCTTTATTCAGGAAGTTCCCAAAGGCCAGGACCACCTCCAAAATCTGAGTCAGACGTTTACTCCTCATCACCTCACGGGATGCACACACAATAGCTGAGGGGAAAGCAGACGTGGGAAAATGTAGAAAATTAACTTGATATCTGAGGGTGAGTGCAGGATAATAATTATAGAGAGTGTTAGGAACAAATGAACAATATGAACATCATGTTATGGTAAGTGAGGAATAAAACATTTATTGGAAAATAAACCAAGATGAACAGTACAAATTTATATATTATATATATATATATATATATATATATATATGTTACATTAACAATACATTACAATGATTATATTTTCCAAACCGCTTTATCAGGGTCACGTGGAAGCTAGAGCTCATCTCACCCGGCTCCGGGTACACCCTAAAGAGCTCCCCAGACCATCCCAAGGCCAACACACAACGACTCATATTTAAATTTAAGGGCGATCAGGAATATCCAAATATTCTGCTGTGCATGTCTTTGGATTCTGGGAGGAAACCCACGCAAGTCCGGGAAAAACATGCAAACTCCACACAGAAACACCCTCGCCACGAATGGGGCTCGAACTCAGGACCATCGTGCTGCCCTACAATGACTATACAATATCATTAAATCAGGGGTGTCTAACCCTGTTTCTGAAGATCTACTTCCCAGAAGACTTTAGCTCTAACCATAATGGTGCACCGGTGACAGAAGCAATCACCTTTTGCCTTTATTTCAAACTCTTTGTTAATTAGATGGACAGGAGGGCATGATAATGGTTGAAGCAAAAATCTTCTGGGAGGTAGATCTCCAAGAATAGGTTTGGGCACCCTGTACTAAATTATATAAATATCTAGTACCTTTGACTGAGTTGTTACTGTAGAATAAACATATAATAATATATAAATGGCACCTGAATTACAGTTGTATTAATTACAGAGTTGCTGTTCTAGGAAATGAAGCAACATCTGCTCAATCAGGTTTGAGAATCTGAGAACAGTACAAATTGGAAATATTAATTTACTCAATCATCTTGCCCTTATTTTTTATAAAATGCTAATAGAATCATTTTGCTTAGACCACAAGAAGTCTGATTCTGCTTAGCTGCTTAAGAGCTTATATATCTTACAGAACACTAATGTTGACTTCAGTCCTACATCATGAGTACAATCCGCCGTTTAACCAAATCCTCCATCACTCTCTCAATCATAAATGAACCCAATCTAGCTTTTAATCAAAGCAATCAATACCAAACCACACATAGACTACACTGCAATAAAGTTTCAATCAGACAAGGATCTCATTCCCTTTTCATTCTTTTCTCCGAGTTGAATTTCTCAGGAACACACAAGGACAAAACCACCAAATTTCCCGAAAAAGCCCCTGGCATCAGACAAAACCATTACTTAACCTCAATGTCCACTCGGAGCCAGATCATATGCATATAAATTTCTACGTCGGTGTGTGTTTGATGATGAATTGCTCTCAACTCTGATCTGTCCTCACTGTACTGGGATTCCCATCATGAGCTCACATTACTGAATCATCGCACAGCTCGCTCGCCTGGCCACAAGTTTCTTCTCACTTATACAAATCACACTCTCAAAGAAAAATGGTTAAATTTAGACTCAGCCTCCAACTCATGGTTCCCTACAAACTCTTAACGCCTCTGACTTGGACATGAGAGGACATGTAAGGGTGGGGTGGCTCACACAGATCCTGGGCCAACAATTGTTGTTCTTTTCCAGTGGTAGCTACTCTGGACACAAGTCTTCCACTGTGTGGCCTCTTAGATTTATGCTCTCATATAGGACATGACAGATGCATGGAGAAAAAGATCAGGATTGCAAGCTGATAAAATACAGATATAAACATTTATGGCTTGTAAATGGTGTGTTTACGTGCTGTGCGGTGCAAAATATAAACTCTTTCCATCCCTCAAAATAGCTTTCAGTAAAATGGTTGTCTTAAGGTGCTGCAGTGTCCTTGAAGATAAGCTTCACTGTTAATGAGGTCTACATGAGCCTTGTACAAGTACTGCGAAGAATTATTCTTGACCTTTTGAATAGTTTCCCCCTCTTAATACCCTATTTACTTCATGGGTGACTTTTGGTGGACGGCCTCTTCCAGGCAGAATCTCAGTTGTGCCACCCCCATATTTTATGACCAGCTGAGTTAATGGTGATTCGTAGCATTAATTTTCTTCCAAGTTTGTTCTGACAGCTATTTGTTTTTCATGATTATTATTTGATTAGCTATGTTTGTTGCACTGTGTTTAGCACGGCAAAAAAAGGCCTGGGTTCGATTCCTGGGCTCGGGTGTTTCTGTATGCGTGGGTTTCCTCCGGGTACTCCGGTTTCCTCCAACAGTCCAAAAACATGCACAGTAGACTAAAAAACCGCCCCTACCAGTAGACTACCAAACCGCCCCTACGTGTGAGTGTGCATAGTTGTGTGAGTGCTGGCCCTTCGATGGCCTGGCGAGCCGTCCAGGGTGCACCCCGCCCTCACCGAGAGTCAGCCTCCCTGCCACCGCCACCCTAATTAGGATTAAGCCACTTAGATAATGAATGAATGAAACCATGTGATACTTTTACTATTCATTACACACAGTTGGACTGTTTCATCAGGTGATTACTTTGGGTGACTGTTTGCTTTACTACTAATTTAAGCGTTTCACCCGAGGGGTGAATACTTACACATTCATATCTTTTATGGTTTTTTTTATTTGATAATGAACATTGATTTTACATTCCTCAGATCAATATAATGGGCTATGGTGTGTAGAGGAATATCAAGGTATAATTAACAGTTACGTGCCTAAAGCAAGGTGGGTGTTGCTGAATATTCAACAAAATGAAATGTTAAGGGGCTCTTCAGTTCAGCAACATCAGCCAATCCTAAGAATTATAATTGTTTGAGTATATACTACATGGGGACTGTGAGCAAACAAAACAAAACACACTAAAACACGATATCTATGTTTTTTTTCCCCTTTTTCTTTGAATCATTACAGATGTGCGTGTGCTCTGAGAGTAAGCATGGGCAGAGGCCAGTGGAGGTGTGTAATGTTGTCTCTTTAACTTTCTCCTTTAGAGAGTTTAGTTATATAGTATGTGAACAAAGGCAGGTCAGGTGAGCTCTGCGCTTCGATCGAGATTTTAACGGTTTATTTTTCCATTTTGAAGCATAATGATAATGTTGCTTGCTTCAAGGCTGTGACGAACTGTGAGTGTTTATCAATATGATCCGAACATTATCCACGTGGTATAACGGGTTTTGTTTTTCATCCAGTAACAATGGACCATCAGATCATGTGGTTCTTCTGTAGTATGTCCTAAGTCCACTTCAGCTCCAGTTTATAAAGCCCTAAACTGTGGGAAAGTAGCACACACCAACCCCCCGCCCCCAACAAAAGTTTAATTTGCATGAGGTGAAGTGTAACTCTTTGATGCAATGAGTCTTGTTCATGAGAGCGACTCTCCTCAACACTTGCCAGCTTTCCAAAACAGCCTCCTTGGCAACTTGAGAGATGTTCAAGCACCAGATACACACACTGAGCCTTGCACACATTCTCTCCACCATAGCTAGTGCTATTTAACATACAAACCAGTGAAACACACTTTCACAAAAATAGTACTATAATAGTATTAATAAATAAATATTGCTAACTTGACTGGACAGAAGTCAGTTCTTTTATTTATATATTTGCAGTTTACATTGTTGTATAACACAACATCTGCGTTGGCATGTATACAATTCCCCCAGTTAGTAAAAACTAAGTATAAATATATTGGTGTATGGAACAAGAAGAATAAGGCACTTGGGACATGATATAATTAACAACTGTTTGCCAAAGGTAAGACGGAAGTCACTAAGAGCTACTGAATCCAGTAACATCCACCGAGCATTACGTGCATAATTGTTTCAGTATTTAGTACACAGAAACATAAAAAGCAAACTAAACCCTGATTATCATACTTAACTGTTTACACATTTTAACCATTACAGAGGCAGGTCAGGTGTATATGCGCTGTGTAGCTAACGGCATAATACTCAAGCTCATTCAGAGTTCTAGTATATGCTATGCTATATATACAGATTTTAACCATGACAGAGGCAGGTGAGGTAAGCCCTACGTGCTCTACAGTTATTCACGCTGTTTAGCTAGCAGTACATTTTGAATCAACTCAAAGTTTCAAGTAAACAGTGCTCTGCATTGGCGTGTTATTATACTCATTCATAGTTTTAGTACATACTATGTAGAAACCCAAGAAAAACTAAGATTTTTACGGTTTATTTTTCTATTATTTAAGCAGGATATTGATGGCACCCACCTCAAAGTGACTGAAAACTGCGAGCGTGCAGTTTATGACGTTAATGTAAGTTAATGAGTATATTAGTTAGTCACGTTAATGACGTTCAAAAATAACAATTCCCTAAGAATTTACTTTGTACCACAGAAACATGTTAGATAGTTTTTAAATGAGTTTAAAATATTTCATATTACGGAATGCCCATTAAAAAAATCCTTGCTAGTCACGACTAAACATAAAACAGTACTCAAACTGGTGACTCCTTCCATAAATGTGACCTATGTTATCTTCTGCTCCTTAACAACAAGTACTGTAAAATTTTTCTTTAGCAAAATAACAAAGCTTCTTAAATCCATAAGTGGATGTGCAACATCCACCATTAAAAGGCTGAAGTGTTACTACAAAAATATCCGTTATTTTATTAAGCACATTGCTTACCCTCCACTTTAGGCTTAATCTCAGCAAGTCGTTCTGCAAATTTCTTTTTGAAGAACAGGGACTGGAGCCTTTGCTGGTAGTGATCAATCCTAACCAGGAGTCAGGGAGAGGTAGACAGACAAAAAAAAAAAGAAAATAGAAAAGAATAATCAGTCTCCACAGGAGAGTCATTTCAAAGAAAGTTTGGCTCTCCCACACAGATTCCTGAGCTTTTATCCCTAATGAGCTGCTGTGCACTCGTGGAGAATCATGATGGAGAATCACGGACCCCCCTCTGCTGAGAAGGGGGAAGGAAAAGGGTGGAAGAGTAGCAGGATGATTTCAAAGTGTAGTTATCCATACTGAATGATCAAGAGGGAAAATAATAGTGCATTTTGGGGGCGCCAGTGAGACTAGACGTGAGGTTGTGGAAGTTTCAAGAGACCACAGGCTATTGAGGTGGTTCGTTTTCCTTTTAATAAAAGTACATACCATTAGCAATCAAGGACACCACAAAAAAGGGTTTTTTTTTAGTTGTATTGTTCGAAAAGCTATTTTTCAAGTACAGAAAAATATTCACCTCTGGGTGAATACACAGGGTGAATTTATCCACGCAAGCAATTTGTACCTGCTCATGTCGTAGAGGAAGCGGTCAGCACGTGCCATGCGATCCAGCTCATGCTTGTGTTCCTCCAGAAGGTCAATGTCGCTCTTTTCAGGAACAAACTTTAACAACTGATAACAACAGCAACAACAACAACAACAAAAAAAAACATTATGCAATACAACAGACTCAAATTAGCGTATTATGCAGAAAATAAAACAATTCAGTGCGTGCGTTTTTCATTCATTCATTCATTTTCTGAAGCGCTTATTCCTAATTAGGGTCGCGGGGAGGCTGGCGCCCATCTCAGCCG
>JBCNYG010000021.1:41313760-41325162 GCA_039654305.1 Porochilus rendahli | reverse complement strand
ACTTATGGGCAATTAAATTATTTATCTATTTAAATTATATTAGAAAAGATCGCAGGAAGAAGGTCCTGGGTTCAAATTCTGGGCTCAGGCGATTCTGTGTGGAGTTTGCATGTTCTCCCTGTGCTTGTGTGGGTTTCCTCAGTGTACTCTGATTTCCTCCATTTGTAACTTTGCTATTACAAATTGACCCTATCTGTGTTTGTGTGCGTGTGTTGCCCTGTGGTGGCCTGGCAAACTGTTCTGGGTGTACACCAACGTGCCCAGTGTTGACTGAGATAGGCACCATAACTTTCCTCCCCATAACCATAGAAGGAGTAAGGTCTGGCAAATGAATGAAATAGTTTATTTCCATTCTTACCCTGCTATCATCGAAGATTCTCTTCATTTAAACACAGTGCGGCATGGTCAGATAATTTTCCATAGTCAGCATGCTCATCATGAAACTTGGCTCATATCATATAGAAAAGATACAGAGATGAAATTGTGCTTAGGATCTATTTTTTCCCCCTACATCTCTAGTAATGTGTAGAAAACAGGATAAAATACAGCCATGCCACTCTTGATTGTCTGCATTTGTGTGAGATCAGTTTCAAATATTTAAGCTTAATACAACAATGATTGCTGCTCTTTGTTACTTGTGTGGTTTCAACTTAATGCTTAATTACATTTAGAGAAATTAGCTGAATGTTTGTGAACTCTTCAGTAATTATAGGTAGATGATATTCCTTTTATCACTGGCTAGCACGGTGGTGCAGTAGTTAGTAGTCCGCCTCAGCGCAGGAAGGGTTTAAGTCCCTGGATCGGCATGGGTGTTTCTGTGTGGAGTGTATTCTCCCAATATAGGATTTCTAATTTTTGAATTTTTCTGTGAATAGACTTTCTACTTTCTTGGAAGTCCTGATCATAACATTGTTAATTGATGGTTTCCTATGGGCACTTTAAAATCTGCAAAAAAAAAAAAAAATCATAACAATAGATAAAGTAAGGTCTGTGTGCTTTACATCTTTACACTGGCTTATCAGGGGTTTATCCCTGGATTCCTTAGCATGAAGCATCTGGGAGTTCTGCATGGAATGCTAGTTCACTGCAGGTTTACCTTCCCAGTATTTTTACTGGTACCCAGTATACTTCTGGGAGGACAGAGACACACTTGTAGTTAAAATCTTTCTGAGAGATCTTAGCACAGTGGGAGTCTATCATGGATTTGAACCCACAACCTCTCGATCATGAACCCATCACCCTTACCACCACACCACTGTCCCCGGATTAATTGATATTTTTATTGGGTCAGAGCATGGGTTTAGATGTTTATCAAGTGTGGTTTTCCCTGAACTGCTTTCTTTTTGTTCTTTGTAGGTTTCAGAAAGTTTTTGATCAAACAACCAAGCAAGAGGAAATTTTTGAGGCAATTGCAAAGCCTGTGGCTGATACGTGAGTAGAGCTTGTTCAGATCAGATTTTTATGTTTGCAGTTTGCATCATTATCATTAAACTTAAGTTAAACACCACCCTAATGAAAATATACACACGGTAGCAATGATTTGCAAATGTTAGATGAGAAACTAAGCCTGGACTCAACATCATAGCCTGCTATAGTTCAAGTGACTGTTTGGGAATCTTTTAAAAACGCTACACATTTTTCTTCAAGTCACGTAGAGGGTTTGAGATTATTGTACAGTGTCTGTTCAGGGATTATTAAAAGTTTGCTTACCCTTTAGGACTGAGTGGAAGCCAAGCTCTTTAGATATTGATTTGTAACCTTTTCTGATGAGGATCAATAACCTATTTTCTGAGGTCCTCTGAAATTTCCTTTGTTCATGTTGAGGTAAATCTTCTGGGGGGATGCCAAGGCGTTCCCAGACCAGCCGAAAGACGTAGTCCCTCCAGTGAGTTCTGGGTCGGCCCC
Source organism: Porochilus rendahli (assembly GCA_039654305.1). Classification (NCBI taxonomy): domain Eukaryota; kingdom Metazoa; phylum Chordata; class Actinopteri; order Siluriformes; family Plotosidae; genus Porochilus; species Porochilus rendahli. The sequence continues at coordinate 41,323,257 of JBCNYG010000021.1, read as the reverse complement.
AGGGTCTCTTTCTGGTTGTAAATGCCTGAAACACCACACCAGGGAGGCGTTCAGGGGGCATTCTAATCAGATGCCCGAGCCACCTTAACTGGCTCCTCTCAACGCGAAGGAGCAGCGGTTCTACTCTGAGTTGGAAGGAGCAGCGGTTCTACCCCGGATGACAGAACTTCTCACCCTATCTCTAAGGGAGACACCTGCCACCCCGCGAAGGAAGCTCACTTCAGCCTCTTGTATTCACGATCTTGTTCTTTTGGTCACTACCCAAAGCTTGTGACCATAGGTGAGGGTAGGAAGATAAATCAACTGGTAAATTGAGAGGGTTGCCTTCTGGCTCAGCTCCATCTTCACCATGATGGACCAGTACAAGCTCCGGTATACAGCAGAAGCTGCATTGATTCGCCTGTCAATCTCCTGCTCCATCCTTCGCTCACTCGTGAACAAGACCTCGGTATACTTGAAATCCTCCACTTGGGGCAAGACCTCATTCCAGACCCCCATTTTTTCTGACTGAGAACCATGGCCTCGTACTTGGAGGTGCTGATTCTCATCCCAGTCGCTTCACACTCAGCTGCGAATCGCTCCAGCGAGAGCTGAAGGTCCTGGCTCAATGAAGCTAAAGGGACAACGTCATGTACAAAAAGCAGAGATGAGATCTTATGGCCACCAAACCAGAACCCCTCAACACCTTGACTGCGCCTAGAAATATATACTGATATGCTGATATCCTGTGAATGGTTCTGGCTTGGACTTGGACCACACAAGCATCATGACTCACATTGTGGGCTGACTTGGTACATGGACAGTGATGCTGAAAAGCTGTGATTCTGTGTCTCCCTTTTCCAAACACTACATGAAACATTTATACCACAAATAGTGCCATGCCAGCCATCCAACTGACATTTCCAGCTTTATCATACTGACATATTTGGAATTTTAAAGAACATTAAGATGTCTGATGAGGGAAAATACCATTTGATGATGATAATGAACTAGTTTTTATAATGTAGGCCCAAGTTCTTCAATTCCATGCTTTGGAGATGTAGGATGACTGGTTTTCCCAAATTTGGTAGAAGTTACCTTGTGAAAAGTTATAAGGAATTTCTTTATGTGTATCGTACTTGTTTTTTCACCTTATTTTGTCATCTAGTATCATAAAGCACTATTAGATTCAATGCATTGGGATAATCATATAAGACTCTATTGTACTATGTATACTTTATATGTATACTCTTTACTCTATGAGGAGAATATGTATATTGTAATGTCTTCATTATATAAGAACCCATGGTCAAAAAGAATTTCCTATTGAATTCAACAACTTGTTTCTCACTTTTATGCCTCCAGCTTTCGTCACTTAAATTTTATTGCTTCTTAGCGGTGACCCGGTGGTAGGGTGCTGGCTTGCTGATCCAAATTTTATTGCCTCTTAATTAATAATTCACTCTAATTAATACACTTTCATTGATATCTAATGCACTGCCTTCTTTAGACCTCTGGAGACCGACAGGGTCAAAGCTTTATTGTAAGTGTGACTGTTGATGTTTTTGTATTGCTGTCTTGTTGCAAGATACACCCATATTTTATTTTTAATTGTTTTGTGTAGATAAAGTTTAAAGAACGTTTTTATTTTTCCCCTTAAAACCATAGAGGATGCGAAATGTATGCCAGCAACCAAGTGTGTGATGGAAAAAAGTGACATTAAGAAGCAGATTCAGTTCCTCTTACTATAATATAAAAATCTGTATTACTCATAATCTCAGTTTGGTGTATGCTTAAAACTCCACCTTTCATGTGGTTTAAAAAGACCTTTAATTAACATGAAGACATAGGATAGGGACAAAGCAGCAGGATTTCGCCCTTCGATCTTACCAGAGAGGGTTTTTTTTTATGGATTTGTGCATTTATAAAATTTCATTAGGAAAGGAGAGACACTCTTTATGAGGAATGTCTTGGGGCAGAGCTTTATTGGACAGATTTTTTAAGATTAGCAAACTTAAAACCTGAAACTGTGTTTGTTGGCAAGCAATACAACAATGATTGAAGAACTTGTTGAATAATTGCCCTGTCTTGGCTTGGCGAGCACTCCAGGGTGTACTCTGCCCTTACCTACAGTTGGCCGACATGGGCGCCAGCCTCCCTGAGACCCCAATTAGGATTAAGTGGTTCAGAAAATGAATGAATCAATGAATGCTGAATAATTGAAGAGGTTGTTATTCTTTAATTATTCAATTTAGTTTTTGCATATATATATATGTATATATATATACATATATATATATATATATGTATATATACACACACACACACACACACAAACACACACAGGGCTCCACCCTGCTACATACAAGTTAATGAGGTAATTGCAAAATTACAGGTTAAGATCATTTAAAATAAGTAAGTTTTGTAAATGTACTTCTCATTTAGTAAAGTTCTTGGGGGAAGAGAAAAGTGACTCATCTGTCCGGACAGTGAGGGGAAGTTCATTTCACCATCTGAGTACCAGGACAAATAAAGAGTGTTGGTGACTGTCTTTGTTGTAGTGAGGGATGGTGAGTCTAGCTGAGCTGTGCTCGCGGCTCAAAGGGTGTATGATTCAAAGCAATCTTTGATGAGTAATTGCAGATTGGAAAGATCAGGTATATTCTTTTTCTGTATTCATGCCTCAGTGTTTTAGGTCCTAAGTAGGCAGCTACAAGGAGCCAGTGAATGGATTGACGCAGTGGTGTGATGTGGGAGAGATTGGATCGGTTGAGTTCATTTGAGTATAATATAATTAAATGAGTATAAATGAAACACAGAAGTACTCGAAGCAATGTGTTTTTTGGTATATCTCCACCATAAATGTTTTTAGTGTGTGCTTGAACTGTGACCCTAATCTTTGACCTATGTGCTTAAAGCCTCTACCAGTTCATAGTTATCTAGTAATGAACACCATGCAGGTGTTCAGCCTGCAGTGTGTGCAGAAGTCGTTTTTTAGTATGACCTCATGACTTTGTCCTATAAGTAGTAGTAAGTAATTGGTCAATGTTTGGTCAATCTCCACTGAGGAATTCAGTAGACAGTGCGCACAAAGACGTTTAGGTGGAGGGACGCACGGACAGGGTGAAAACGCCTCCGACACCACCGGATGAAGGAGTTTTTAGCTTGATAGAATTCTTATAGTCTGAATTATTTGTATTAAAAGGTATATGGTTTTGCTGAAGACTACACAGCACCTTTGTAAGCCCTTTTGGATAAGAACATGATTTTAAAATTTAAATCCTGTAAATGTAAAATGAATGTAACACATATTTTGTGTTTTGTGATATGTATTTCTGGCCTTAGAATACCAAGCACATGGTTCTTATAAAAATAAATAAATGAATAAATAATAATAGAATAATAATATCAGTCTGACTACCCCCACGTTTTCATTGTTTATGGCCTTGTTTAGCTGGATTTGTGGATGAATAGTGTGATGACACAAACAGCTTCCATTAGGCTTCTGTGTGTCTGGTTTTGCATGTTTATGAGGAATACTTGCAACACATAAAACATTCCTGGGTTCAGCTTTTCCATTTGTCTTAAGATGTTCCAATCTGGTTGACATTAAACCAGAGATGATGGTTCTGTGATTCAAGCTCACTAAAATAGCTCTAACTTCCAAATTACCGGACCACATTATGACCTTTATTGGGATTTGGTGAAAAATAGAATAGAATAAGGCAGACTTATTCCATGGGCCATAGGTAATTAAAGAAAAACATAAACAAAGCATATAATTCTTGCTCTATTTATTTCTACAATAAGCATCGTAGTAGAAGGGATAAAAATAACAATATAGAGCAGGGGTATCAAAGGGGTATCAAATCCCAGTGTCGGGAGAGTGTCTTAATTATAGTTAATAAGACAATTTTATTTTTATACACATATTCTAAATTTATTCAGAGGGCTAGATTACAAAATGTGTCAGGTCAGTCCGTTCACATAGGCCATATGTTTTACACCCAGGATATAAAGGAATTCACTGGTTTCCCACTGAGAAAGTAGCAGTGTTTTAAAAGCAAGCCAATAGAAGACAGGTAGTAATACTGTATGATGATTCAAAGGTGTGTTTTCTTTTTTTCCCTCAGAGGAAACGGCGTATTTATTTCCAAATGTCATTTTGCCTACATTGGTTTCATGTTATTCATGATCAAGGAGATGTGATGATTTTTTTGGTAATAGGTTCCAAGACACTAAGGCCAAGAATTTTGGAGCTCTCTTCACATAGTTCCTCCAAGAGCTCTGTAAAATATCACTATTGGATCCAAAACCAAATTCTCGCACCCACAAAGTAATCATTACACCACCTATACTGATACTAATCATAAAAATTATAAAGTGTTTTATAATTCTTTGAGAGAACTCACAGTATGTTGGAAGGGATAGACAGTGAAACATTTGTGACTATTTGTAATTTCTTTGATTCTTTAGCAGTGTGCCATCAAGTACAGTTCATATTTCCAGCATGGCCATTCCTGCACCAAAGCCAAAAAAAACAAAAAAACAAAACAAAAAAACCCCAAAAACAATCTGTGCAATCCATGATCGTTTCTGACACGACAGCTTCTGCTTACAGTCATACATTTGTCTATGGGAGCTCAGACTCTTTTCCTTTTCTTGGGTCATTTGGAATGTCAGGTTTCATTCAGTCAGGGTTTATAGACATTGTACGATGTTGTAAGCAATTTCCATGGTCCTTGCCAACTAGCTATGAAAAACACTGCTTTTTTGGTTTGATTAAGAACTGATTGTCCTTTTTTCTTTCACTTTAAAAAGTTCCATGTTGTCTGTCTTAGTGTGCTTGCAGGATACAATGGTACAATCTTCGCCTATGGACAGACTGGCAGTGGAAAGACCTTCACCATCACTGGTGGAGCTGAGTCTTACAGTGACCGAGGAATCATCCCGAGAACTCTGTCCTATCTGTACCAGCATTTCAGCCAGGTAGTCCCCATGTCATATATATATATATATATATATATATATATATATATTTGACAGTAAGCAAAAAATGGCACAAAGTGAAGTACAAATAATAGACTATACAACATACATATATATATAAATCATAGACTATATAAAAAATGGACGATCTATATTGTGTAGTCTATTATTTGTACTTCACTTTGTGCCATTTTTTATTTGCTTAATGTCGAACTCTTATTTAAAACACTTAAATTCAGTTTGTTTTTTCTCACTTCATGATGCACATAGATTAGTGAGAGACAGTTTGCCACTTGTTGTGAGAGACAGTTTGCCACTTGTTGTCTATTTTAATAATTTTATTATTTATTAATCATATTTATTTATAAAATTCCATTTAACTGGAATATTATTTGAAATCATTTGTCATTTGCAGACAGTTTTCTAAATAAAAACTGTTTTAAGATAGAGAATGTGTTCCATTGAATGCCTTGTCCACTATTGCAAAATAATCTTTTTGTTCCAGTGTTTTTTTTTAATGCAAATAATCCTTACAGTGATTAACTGAGGCATGCTTGTTCCAATAACACATCAATAATGTAAGGAATGCAACACAATGGTACATTAGCCACAGTTCGGAAAAAAACCCCAAATAAATCAGCCGACATCCCCCAAATAAAAAAAAACAAAACAAAAACAAAACAAAAAAATTATTAAACAAACAATTTTAAACAATTAATGAATAAACACTAATCAATAAATATAAATGCAGTAAGGGGACAGGTTTTGTATACCCACTGTATTTAATAGGCTTAAAGCTTGTAGAGCATCTGCTGCCTGCGAATAAATTCTTTCTATAAAAATTATAACATTTTGCAGGGAGCACAACAATAGAAACCATGCTTCTACAGCAGGTACAGGAAATTAACCTGAAATTAAAAATGAAACACTGCTGTGGTGTAATAAATAATACTTATTATAGACATAATTAATCAAGACACAAGGTCAAATTTATACAATTTTATATGTGTCAAATCTTTGACATGTACATGTTAAAAATGATTGATAACAGTGCAACTAATTGCAGTGTAAAGGTTTGCATTTTCCTTTCTGAATACAATATAAATATTCTCCAATGACTTGTATGTCATGCTTTGCCTTTGTATCTGCTTCCAACTTCTGAAAAGCTGAACAGCTTTTTCATCCTTTCGGTTGTAAAATTCCCCTTTTATTCCTGCCATTTCTGTACTAAGTCTTCCCAGAATGCTTGGCAAATCATAAGCCATTTTTCTTGACATGTCTGTTAAAACTCTGCCAGATGTCATACAAAATGTCCTGCGTTCTTTAAATTAGGTCTGGGGACTGAATAGGAAGTCTTTTCATACTCGTTTACTGTTGATTTGGACTTTCATTTTCATTTTGTCATCCAGAAACCATTGGATGTAGAAAATGTTGCATTCAGCTGTATACATTCGTGGTGTAATATTTTGTCTAGTGATCTACAAAGCTAAATTTGAAGGCCTGGTATAAACTTTTTGTCTTTTTATATAAATGTTTAGAAGTCACTAAATAAGTTACTACTGAAAATCTTTGTTTTCAGGACAGCAGCATGGTGTATACCACACATATATCCTACCTGGAAATCTACAATGAGGTGGGATATGACCTTCTTAATCCACGCCATGAGGCATCCTATCTAGAGGACTTACCGTTAGTATCTCTCTGTTTCTTGTTTTTTGGTTTACACTTTATACGAACACTGTACAAGAGATTGACTGCATATCATTAGTGTCCAGTTTTATCACAAACACTGGCATTGCTGCAGGTTTTAATTCCAACTTTACTTGTAGCAATGGTTCTTCTAAAGACCTTAAATATTTTATTAAAGGAAATATCAAAGTAGAATTAGCCATTTAAAAGGAATTGAATGAAAAGCAAACCCAGGCTTGGACACCTATCAAAAGAGAAATCTTCTGGAGCTCTTCTTTGAGGCAGTGCCTTAACTCTATAGATTACTTATTGAAAAATGGGTAACATAAGGCAAGTGATGAAACAAAGAAGGGTCTATTAGGCTGTAGACATGCTGCTGCTTCTTTTTCATCCTTACCTTTGGGTTTTACAGCAGTGTCCCAAATGAACAGTAGGTATAGTAGCTGCTTTTATTGCTTCACCAAACCAATAGTAATATTTGCGTGAAGTCACATGCTTAAACAGGATTGCCGAATAAGACCACACTTCAGGGACTGCAAGAGACAATCCTTGTTTCAGCTGTAGGTCAGAAAATTTCATTTAGCTCTGCCTGTAGGCTGCAATACACATAGCAAGAGCTGCTTCTCAATATATCGACTGTTTCCTGTTTCTTTTATTGGAGTCCATCTGAGTTATGTTTCCTCTTAACTGTAGCTCTTTATTTTCCCACTCGATGTCTCTTCTTTTCTTTTGGCTTTAATTTATCTTTTTGATCTATTAGTTAATAAACACAGACCTTTTTGTAGTGAACTTGGATCGGTGTGTGTTGCTATTGGTCCTCTATTTTCCTTTCATTTTAATGCTCCTCCATCTCGCTTCCTTCTCTCGTTGGGGATCCAAGCTCAAGGCCCTTCGTCCCACTAATTACACACTGCTGGAAATAGACAATGCCCACTCCTGACCACACAAGCTAAACTTTTCAAGAAGCTATTTGAACTTTTCTGTCGCAAGGAGACTGTTTTCTCTTTTTCTCACTTTTCCCTCCATGCATTTATTCATACTGCTGTAGAGCTGTCAAAAGCTGTGGGTATTAATAGTTTGGCCTACAGTCTACATCAGGGGTGTCAAACTCATCTTCACTGATGGCCACATCACTAAATTTCTTGGTCATCGAGGGCCAAGTAATCACTGAGCAACTATTCAGGGAAGTGTCTTAGTGGTTAAGACGATGGGTTACTGATCCGAAGGCCAGCGGTTCAATCCCCACTATCACCTTGAGCAAGGCCCTTAACCCTCAAGTGCTTAGTTGTATAAAAATGATAATTGTAAGTCACTCTAGATAAGAGCATCTGCCAAATGGTGTGAATATAAATGTATTTAGCAACAGGCTAGCATTCAATCTTTCTTGAGTCATGACTGACCAGTTGTTCACTTGAAATATTTCGCCACCACTTAGTGAATGGATGACAAATTATGTTTCATGGTAATGGTTAATGCAGATAATGTAAAAAGAAAGCTCACACTTTGACACCTGTGGTCTAGATGAACCCACTGATAGAATGTTCTGACAGTAATCGAGCAGACTTGACTGAATTGACTTCTTGCCATATAGATTTGACTTCTAACTGTCATTTTCCTATCTTCTTAAAATTCCATGATACAACACCATTTTTTAAAAACTGCACTAGTGCACAAGCATAGGATATTATTTGTCTATTTTAAAAATCAGTTCATTATCATGTTATATAATCCTTCCTCTTGACACATATTAATAATTCCATGATTGGAGTTCCAAATGTCTGATATGTATATATAAAGATTTTTAAATATATATGTCAAGTAAAGGTGAAAGCCATTTAAAATATAATTATAATGTGCTTCACAACAAAATACATGCCTGTCTTAGACAAATAACTTTAAGAAACAATAATAAAATCTCAACAACTTTTTTTGCTTCAAAAGTCCTTCTTTTTTCTTTTCCACACCAGTGTGGAAATTCATTCAATATCTCATTCCTGAACCATTAATATCTATGGAAGCACTAAGCGGACATGCAGACATCCATATTTTTTCCCCCTTGATTGTCCTGTGATAACCACTTAATTTTATTTGGGTTTTTTTACGACCTATAGTGGGCGGTAGCTGGCATAGTGGTTAGAATGTCCGCTTCACAGTAAGAAGTTGCATGGTTTCTCTATGCTTATGTGTGTTTCCTCTGGGTACTCTGGTTTTCTCCCACCGTCCAAAGACATGCACATTAGGCTAATTAGCAGTTCCAAATTGCCCGTGTGTGAGTGTTAATCGTTGTGTATGTGTTAGACCAGCAATGGACTGGCGATCTTTTCAGGGTGTGCCCCTATTTTGCCCAAAGTCGGCTGAGATCCAGCTGGCTCCAGCCTCCTCACAACCCTAATAGGATTAAGTGGCAAATTAGCAATGAGAATGAGTGAGCTAAAGTTATTTATACTGTCTATAAAAACATAACCTAAAGCTATTTCAGCCTGTGGCCTTGATTAAAAAGAAATGTGATGTGGTCATCAATATTCTTGTGCTCCACTGGTAATGCTACCCTGATTGATGTTGTAATAAATAGCATATTGTTAGAGGCTACACTATTGTTTAGTCATCTTTAGATCTCATTTTAGTTATGTTATTATTACAGGAAAAAATATTATCTAATATGATCCTGTTATCCTGGGATGATATTTTTTTATTGTTGATTTTGACGTACTGAATTAACCTTTCATTAAATGAACTTTAAATGAATGGCTTCTGCATTTAAATCATTCAAAGTGAGCACACACACACACACACACACACACACACACACACACACACACACACACACACACACACACACA
>JBCNYG010000021.1:41271159-41281286 GCA_039654305.1 Porochilus rendahli | reverse complement strand
TGTGTAGGGAATTCAAGTGCAGATGTGCCACACCCATATTTAAAGGGTTTTTTGAGTGTTCTTGAAGAATTCAGTACATATTAAACCTTATAAGGGAATGATATTATAATATATATAATTTATGTATTTTATATAATATGACAACCATTGATATTTTCCTTTGTTTAGCACTGGATATTTGCTGTTGTGACAATGTGACATCAACACTTTAGAACTCTGTAGAAGTGAGGGTGTAATTATACCTTGCAAGATGGTAGATATTGACGTCCAATGGACAGAAACTTTGCTTAAACGGTAGTGAAAGTCATCTCCGTTGCTGCTCTAGGCTCTCATAATACCCCGGAGGATGTACGTCGCTGTCCGTTTTGGACCCAGTGAAGATCTATTACATGTAAGGAAGTTCTACTGTACTTATCCTGAAGTCGTCAGTTTTGTCCTATGGATCCTATTACAGACGCCATATTCATCAGTTCCAGTGTGTTCCTTGTCAGAAATCTACTGGATGCGATCCAGTACACCTTCAGATCACCTGTTGCATGTCAGGTAGTAGTCTGGCCATGAATCAGAATATCAACAGAGGAAAAATGTCCCAGTCCATATTCTCACATGATAACAGATCCAATGATTTTCTCTTAATTTGTCTCACCTCTGTATAGTGTCTAGCATCATCACCCAGTAATAATATTTGTGTGTAAAAATGCAAGGTACACTGTTAGAAAGAGATTTCCTCAGGCTTATTTGGATCATTGTTACAACATTGAATGTTTAGGAGTTTCCCCAGCGGGATGAATTGAGAAATGCTTCAAGATGCCAGCTTTAACCTTTCGTTTCTAAGGGTGTATTGAATGGCAGATTAATGGTTCAGTATGAGTGTTATAAATGACTGTGGATCTGACATGGTCTAGGTGACGATAGTAAATATTTTAAATAAAGTCAACACAAAAAATCCCCTCAACATGATTTCTTTTTCTGCTGTAAACTGGCCAAACCATGCTGCTTCTGCAAGACCTCAAAAAGCACCATGGGATGTCTGTATTTCATGAGAGAATATTAAATGGAATATAGGAAACAGTTTCATGAATTTAAACCATGAATTATAAAATCTAACGTGGGTGATGTATGTGTAAATAATCAGGGCTGCATAAAATTCCAACATTACATCTCCTTCCTGTTGAAAGTTCTTATACCTAGTTAACTATAATTTTGCTTGTTTAAGGGTGAAGTTTCACATATTTGGGGTTTTGGGGGAAATTAGCATGTCAACCGCATCGGCCTGTGTCGTTACGTCTGCCTCCGTATGGTGGAAAATTCAGTCGGCGACTTCATCGTCTGTCGGTGGAAGTTTATCTCCAAAGTAAACAGCAGGTTATCGTGCTGACATTTCAGATTTGTGTATTTTGGATAGAGAGAGGTAATCTGAAGTTCATCTTCTGCTGTTGTAGTACGGCCTTGTCAAAATGACATGCTAGTATTCGAAAACATCTGCATCGGTTTCAGCCGCATTGAGCCGAATGATAAAGCCATCAGTCTGCTTCTTTGTGATTTTATGATATTATCAGACACGTTCTCTGGAATAACTTAAACCAACTAAATGAAAGTACACACAAGATAAAATTAATCTCATGTATATGTTGTGAAGGCTTAATATACATTTAAAAACCTTTTAGAGCTGCTTCCATTGGCTATTTGACAAGATTCTTAAGGACAGTGGCATCACTTTTCATGTTACTGGTGATTTCGAACCTGTCAGGGCTCTGGGACTTGCACATCCCATGATGCAGACCTTGCTGAGGGATATAGTATACTTACAAAGATGTTTTCCCTACCTTCTGTACATGGCAGGCGAATTTCCGTACATATTGATTGGGTCAGGTGGAAGCGGAGTACATATCGACTAATTCCACCTTAATCTTTCAAGATGTTCTCTAATATACTGCACACTTTCAAAGTTTATTCTAATCATAAATTGCCACTGGTGGGGCACTCAGTGAGTGCAAGGTACCTCTGCTATTCAGCATGGATAATGTAGCAAAAGCCCCATATGAGTACTGGTTTTAATTACCCATATGCCTATTTTATTGTATGTGGACATGACCAAATAAATAGAAAACCTATGACCTCTGATGGTTACTCTGAGTTAGAGGTAACTGTCTAGTCTGAAAGTCTGTATAGGGTTAAAAATTTGTGACCTTGCTCTGACCTTCACCTTTGACCTTGACATTCCATAATCAAATCATCTTTAGGACTCATGCAGGATAGCATCCCTACCAAGCTTGGTGAAAATCCTTGAATTGGTGTGGTCAGGATTTCATTCCCAAACAAACAGATGGAATGATGGACAAACAAATACTGGTGGTTACTATACCTCGACCAAAGCTCAGTTCTTGGGTGGAGGTAATAAAAATGTAGCAACACATTTAACTCAATCAAAAAGCAGTCGGATGACTTCAGTGTCCCAGGATTATTCTTTTTTTTCCATAAAAGACATGAAAATGTTTTCTGCCCTAAAATCCTGTGTCATTTATCATGCTGTTGAAAGGCAGGCTGTCTTACAGACATGGGGAATTATGAGTATGTGTTTGCTTACCAGTGTCATTTTTAGGAAGCCTAAACTAGATGCTGTCATGTCTCACATGATAACATAAGTAAAGAATGTGGAACCAATAAAAATTCATGATTAAACATCTCCTTCTATGGTATAAAAATGTAAATGTTGCTCCTTGGCTTATTTTACAGATTTTTCTGCTGTATCTGTAGAGAATTTTGCCTCTTGATAGGTTTCCCTAAAGGTTAACCGAGCCAGCGGTGTTCAGTCTTATCTGCAAAAGGCCAGGGAAGCTTTCATTTCATATTTTAAGAGCCTGACATGACACGACAGTTGTTTGAAGATGAGGACACTGTATCTTTGTGGATATGGCTGAAAATATCTAGTCTGGAAGGACTGGTGTCCCACCCAGGGTGTAATCCTATTTTGCACCCTGTGCCAGTGTTTTCCAGAATAGACCCAAAATTAGGAATGACATGGACCAGGATGTAAATGTTTATTAATTAATTCATTCATTCATTCATTTGGCAAACCGCTTAATCTTACTAGGGTTGTGGGGACACTGAAACCTATCTCGGCCGACTTTGCACGAAGCCGGATACACCCTGAATAGCTCACCAGTCCATTACAGGGTCAACACACACACACAACTGTTCACACACACTTACTCCCAGGGGTAATTTACAACTGCCAATTAGCCTAATGTGCATGTTCTTGCTGTGGGGCAGACGTGCTAACCACTACGCCACCGTGCCACCTACACAGAACACAGTTACAAATTTTTATGAAGAAATCTATTTCCTGTTACCATTTCCCCCCCAAAATGTATTCTTAACCAAAGCTTGTCAGGTATTCTACTGAGCATGCTGAAGAAAGAAAAGCAGAAAGTTCAAGACGCCAACGCTCAACTAGCGAAACTCAGAAGCTCCCAAACCTCACTCCAGTCATCGTCATCTAGCACACATGCTGAGAAGAGAATAAAGGATGAAGCTCCAGACGACTCTATACAGTCCGTGCATGTAAAGCACAAGCAAAATGGTGAGCGATCAAACAATTTCTCTGCACTACATCACTCCATATGTATTTAGTTAACCCAGAAGCCTAGTGAATGTCATTGTGTTTAATCAGAAAGCTTGATGGCATGTTTTGGGTATATTAAGAAGGAAAGGTTCGTTGCTTGACCTGACTGTTTTTCTTTGTATTATTTTGGTAATTGTTCATGCTCAAACGGTGGATCCTGTCTGTGCCCCAGTCATGCTCTTCATGCTCCTGAGCACCCATTTGTACTCATACACCACAAGCTTCCATGATCACAATGAAAACTTAATGGAATGTTCACACATTTATGGATTTTAGTTTACAGCACAATAGATTAAAAGAAGGGAAGCAATTGGTCCGGAAATATTTCAAAGGAAACTCCCAGTGAGTCGTCTCAGGATTAGGAATGCCATGGCATTCTTCTGGTGTTAGTTTGCATTTGCTTATTTTCACTGAACACATGCAGGCTGTTTGTAAAAGAAAAAGGCCATTGTCTTCAAATTCTTCTAATCTGTTATTTTTTGGGTATGATGGACAATGCCACAAAGAAGGCATACTTGAAGCTCCACGTCTACTGTTTTTATCAGGGCCTGAAAAATCCTGCTGCATGACAATGCAAGGGTTCCTCTAATTGTGTTTACAGCTGTGATAAGTAATAGCCGAGGAATTTACGCAGAAACCTTTCCAGAGTCATTTGCTCAAAGCTAATACTTCCCTAGTTAACAATTTTACCTTGTGAGACTGTGCTTGGAATGTGATGGTTTTAAAGAATTGTTTTTGGAAGGGAGTAAACATTTGAAATCCTTCTTGCATACTGTTTATTAATGTATATTTTTCATAATGATTTTTAATACTAACATTTCCTATTAATTAAAACTAATATTTATTTATTTATACTAATATTGGCAGCACGGTGACGTGCAGCTTAGCATGCTCACCCCACAGTCCTCACCTCACAGTCTTCCCTGTGCTTGTGCGTGTTTACTCTGGGTACCCTGGTTTCCTCCCATAGTCTAAAAACATGTACATTTAGCTAATTATTTGTTACAAATTGCACCTAGGTGTGATTGTGAGTATGAATGGTTATGTGTGTTGACCCTGCGATGGTCTGGCGAGCTCTTCAGTTTGTACTCCACCTTCTCCTAGAGTCAGCTGAGCTCCAGTGGCTCCATCCTCTTTGAGACCTTGATAGGATTATGTGATTAGGCAAATGAGTGCAGGAGTAACACTAACATTGCTTGTATAATAATAGTAATGTTTATATTTTGCATACGGTTCATTGACACTAACCTTTCCTGTTTCTTATTAATAACATTTCCAGTTTTGGCATAATGATTATTAACACTAATATGAATATTTATCTGTCTAAAAGTGAAGCTTTTTGTATATATTATCATTACACTCAGTGCCGACGATGTGAGCACAGGTGTGACGACAAAATCGAGCTCGTGGCTTTAAGACATTTGCATAAATATGGAGCTCCAACTGTAAGCATTGTCTGAGCAATAGTCTAAACATGCTAAATAAACCATTAGATATTTTTAGAACGTGTTATTTCTGGATTTTGATTGGTCAGAAAGTGTTGATTAATGATCGGTTACAGCTTGCTGTAAACGTAAAAATATTTAGGTGCTCATTCTAATACATTATATTTACTGAAGTAACAAAATAGAGGGAAGAGATTGGAATGTGTTTATATGCTGGAGTTTTCATTGAGAAGGCATTTATTTAGGATCTTTGAAGGGAGTCTCCAGCGTCAGTGCTTTGTCGTAATCAGACGTGACGCTGTTACTTTAGGTTTTTTGCTACCAGGCAGAACTTCAGGATGGAGGGTGTTCCAATTTCTGTCTAATATAATGACATGTATTTAATTGCCTTATTAGTTTCAGAAGACAGATAAAAGACCCTGGTGAGGGAAAGTCCTAACTTTATAGCCGCTTAAAACACAACATTATATGCAGAGTTTAATTCCAAAACACAATATATTTATTTTGTCATGCATGCATTTCTTACCTGAACCAGAATGATGACTGTTTTTTTGCCCCTGCACTTTTTCTCAGGCATGATTGTCCTTTGATGGTCGATGTTTGTTATCAACTAGAAAAAGAAGCACTGGCTCTTTTGTTCTTATAATATATAATATAATATCCATTATAATTTCCAGTCAAAAAGATGACAAGATGTTGATTTACATCATAGCAGTGGCTGACGAATCGAAAGGACTTGATGTGAGTTGCATGAAAAGCCATGGTGCTTAGTGCATTATGGAGAGAATTCACAGAATAAAATGCATAGCTCTAGAAAGAAAATACTTTTTTTCAGGGAAAAATTATTTTGAGATTTGTTAGTATTGTCCGATACTTTAATAAAAAAGCTAAATTCCATAAAAAAAAAAAAGGTAAAAACTTTTTCAACTTTTTTTTTTTTTGGAATTTAATTTTTTTAATGTACAGTAAATAGATAAAAAGGTTTCACAAACAGGCTTTTGTATCAACTTTGGGTATCAGAATCACACTGCTTAGTCGTATTTTATTTCCAACTTCTTGAGTCTAACCTTCTTAGAACCTGTTGACATTGTTCATTAACTGGGTGGAGTATAAAACTGGAACAGCAGCTCTTCCTGCTTTTCAAACGACGTGAAGCGTGAAAGAAGCCAGAGGCACAGATCTTCATCAGCTGCCATGTGATAGGCTCTCCATCTTTCAGTGTGGTTTGGTAGAGCCTTTAAAATAATGATAAACCTCAGTTCTGATAATTACTGTGATCATGGCTTTGGGGATATTCGGTGCAAGCCAGAAACTCCAGAACCGAGCCGTTGCTCCTGTGCGCTCTACCACAGGCTCTGGATCACCCGTTTTTTCCTGGACATTTTTGGCTAATGATGCCCAGTTTGATAATAGGACCAGTAATTGCAAGCAGAGCTCAGAAAAAAAGGAGATTATTCACAAACAAACACATGCTTGGACATGGTCCAGTTCTAGTTAGAAGAGAATCAATCACTCATCAAGCTGTGATGCATGGCAGCTAATGGACAATGCTGGAGTGCTGTGTTTCTAAAGAAGTGTGTGTGTGTGTGTATGTATTCAGCTTCTGCTACATAATTGTCCCAGATTTCTTTCAGGAAAACTGTTCTTCGTATGCTGTGAGAATTAAGGGTCTGGAATTCAGATGAGATCATATCATGTCATATTCACAGTAACTCCAGTTTGCTTTAAACATTCCTCCTCTGACTGCATTCCAGCTGTTGTCTAGTGCATCACAGCTAATACAGAGGTGATCTTTGCAGCACAGCTGTTCATTTATTTGCTCAAGTACTTCCATTTTCCTTCCGTTTATTCTTGCACAAAGCCCTCTGCTTCTGTACACACACCTTATGACATGTCATGAATTAGCAATGGGTCGCAGTCTAAATCTTTTTGACAACAGTGGTTTATTATTGAATGTCTTGACCAGGTTTCCCTTAAATGCATCAGCCATATTTCTTTCTAGTTTCTGCCAACACGTGCAGTAATAAATCGCAGCGAGGCCAGTGTGGCCAACTATAAACACACTTGTGCCGACAGAGGAAGAGTGAATGGTCCGAGAGCATAGCCTTATTTGACATGAATGAAATATGGAACTGTTTGAATGTTGTCCATTAAACTGGATCTCTGGGGTTTGTTTAACACTTAAAAAGTATCAGGCTTAGAGAAAAAAAGGACACTAAGGAATCTGTAATATTGCAAAGTCTGCAGAATAGTGTTGACTTGGAACATTCAGAAACTGACAGAGCTGCTTTTTTGGCAAAGGTCCTTGGAGGCAAATATTCCCTCCTTAAATGACATTTTCAGAGATATTTCCCTCTCTGCAAGTGATGGATATTTACATGGTATGTCCCATTGCCAGAAAATGCTTCACCAGATGGTATGCATTCTGCTTTTGATTACGATATAATGATGCCGCCGTGTTGTGTTGGAGATCCTGGTCTTGTAGACCCCACCTTGTGGTTTACAGAAGGTTAAATAGCAGAAGTGAGCATGGCTTGCATGGAGACGAGTCATATATCGTTCAAGAGCAAGTTCATTTTGGAATACTAGCATACTTTGTGCTCCCCATTGTACAGTATACTCCTTGTTATAGTTGTATTCAGTGCATGCCATAATGTTGAAATCTCATGCCATTCCTTATAAAATATTGACATATCAGTGAGAACATTAGGACCACCTGACTGGTCTGTGGCTAGGCAGCCCCATAGAAGAAGGCCTGAATGTAGATGGTCTGGAAAGGTCGGTCTGGGCTTCTGTATCCTTGTAGAGTTCAGTTTCTCTTGGTGAATCCCCAGATGATCCAGAGCAACCTATGAGATACAACCCACCCAGCATGTCCTGAGTTTGTCCTGGGGTCTCCATGCAGTGGGATGTGTCTGATATATCTCTAGTAGGAGCAGACCAGGGGACATCCTTGTAAGATGCATGACCCACCTCTCAATCCTAAACAGCAGCTGGATTATCAAGCTTCATAAATTTTTGTAACAGGTGCAATGGGAAACCAGATCCATTATGGATCCATCATCCATGGTATGGTAGTGTAATAGGCAGAGCTGACTCTTCACAGCTCCAGGGTCCCTGGTTCGATAGTGAGATTTCTGGATGTGTTCATGTTCACCGGATGTCCAAGAAAATGGTGGTTGGTAAATAGGTTATACAGTACACAATCCAGGTTGTACCGCGACCTAATGTCCATGATTCGTGAAATTGCCTTCAGATTTACCATGACCTCAACCAGGATAATGATGATTGGATATAATACTAGCATACTATTGAAAATACATATATATTAATCGATAGATTATGCAGAGAAATCCTACACAAACTTGCATGAACTTGATTCCCATTGGTCCAGTTTGTTAATACTGAACAAAATGATTAATTAATTCTTGGTGTTTCAAAACTGCAAGCTGCAGTTGTTGTGTAAAGCTCCAAAACAAAATATTAGTACTTGAAAAGTCCTTGAATCTGATTTTGAAGCATCTTTGCCTGCAAAAAAAACATTTTGCATTAAACCATGTTGTTAAAGGGATACGCTACACCACTGCACACAATATGAATCATGTTTCATCCTTGAAAGACCAATGCTGGATGAGAACCTCAGTGATGGAAACTCAGGCTCATAGGCTACTGCATATACATGTGGTGATATTAAGGAGTCCTTGGCTTGTTCCCACCGTTTATCTCATTGGTGACCTGGCATAATTGCTACCATTCCTCCGGATACGGTGAGAACCAGTGAGTCGTTGGATGCTTCTGGGCTTTCTACCAGCTCTTACTGCTATGCAATCATTTTGGAAAACGAGTCTCTGTGTGGTTACGGTGGCATATTGGTTAGCACTTTCATCTCAAAGCAAGAAGGTCCTGGGGTTGAAAAGCCAAGAAAGTGGCCCAATGCATCATGGGTGCAGTATGGAAAGTGAGTGAAAAAGTCTACATATTTTTTTCAAAAATGTTGCTGCAAGAATTAATGTACCGTATTCTTTATCATAACAGATGTCATGATGGGTATCAAAAGCAAACTTTTCTTTACTGTCTGTTTCAAAATTTACACAGATCCCTGAATGTGGAAGTTTAACAAAGTTAAACAAAGCTGCTTAATCCTAAATAGGGTTGCGGGGAGTCTGGCGCCCATCTCAGTATGTTGGCGCGAGGGCAGGATACACCCTGGCCAGCTCACCAGGCCATCGCAGGGCCAACACATATACAACCATTCACACTCCCTCTTTCACCTAGGGGTAATTTGAAGCAGCCAATTGGCCTACTGTGCATGTTTTTGTGGGAGGAAACCGGAGTACCCGGAGGAAACTCACACAAGCACGGGGAGAACATCCAAACTCCACACAGGAGATTGGAAATTGAAAAACGCAGGCCTTCTTGCTGTGATGTGGACGTGCTAACCACGGTGCACCACTGTGCCGCGCAGGTTAAAATCATATTCAGGTGAAACGATCTAGATATATTTGTTACAGTTTGTCTTGTAGGACATCAGGGTTTCTGCTCTCAGTTGCAACACCCCAGGGTTGTTTTTGTTCATTTAGCTTGCTTGCTGTGTAAAACAGAACGGATGGACCTGATGTTATCCAGAAGAAATATGCGTCAATCTAATCAACGGCCTACATCACGAACCAAGCAGCTGGCGAAGGAATGTGTGTGTGCTTTTGATTGTTCCCAAAAGATTTCATTCTAGTTTCTGGTCTCAGTTGGAGACATGCTAAAGAAATGTAACTGTTTTGAGTTTAGAGGAAACTCATTGGGTGCAAGTTAGCGAAACAATGTGAAAAATGTAGACGTGGAGGAGACAAAAATAAAAAATGAAAAAAAAAGTCATATAGGGTGGTTTATGCTATTTCTTTTTATTCTGTATTCATTCATTCATTTTCTGAACCGCTTATTCCTAATTAGGGTCGCGGGGAGGCTGGCGCCCATCTCAGCCAACTTTGGGCGAGGGCAGGGTACACCCTGGACAGCTCTCCAGGCCATCGCAGGGCCATCAGTCACACAACCATTCGCACTCA
>JBCNYG010000021.1:41252447-41271059 GCA_039654305.1 Porochilus rendahli | reverse complement strand
ATCTAAATAATATATGTGTATACAGATCCTCAACCAGATTATCTCCAAAATTGAATGGAGTCTCCTCTATCCAAAGCACCTCTGGAGGAAATTTCATGAAAATCTGCACAGAATATTTTGTGAAATCCTACTGGAAAAACACATACCAACAAACAGATAAATGCACAATCTAGAGTTAAAATTAACTTGTTTGACATAGGTAATAAATAAATAAATAAACCAGTTCAAGCACATAATCAATAAAGAAAAAAGTCTAGCCAGTTTATCTGTTTGTGTAAATTCCCAGCCTTGTGTAGCCAAAATTATTTTTAAAAATCCTATTGCCAAGGACAACTGGCCAATATTATGCTCTGAAAAAGTACTTTAACAGCAGCAACTTATGGACCATGTTTATGATATTCTTTCTTCCAGCAGGATGTTAGGGAGCACATCTGTATTTTGGGAACAGATTGTACTGATGTTGTCACTGTTGTTGGGTTTCAGGTGAATTCCAGTTCAGTTGGCTTGTCAGGACTCGGTGTGGGTGCTCGCTGAACCAGTCATGGACCCATGCATGACATGACACTGTCCGCCCTCATCGGGATTTTCACACTTTTCTGCCCAATATTGCATATCGCATGGATTATCTCAACTCTAACTTTCTACACATGTTGAGTTCAACTTGCATTAAATTGTATTTACATCATGGCTTGTTGGATAGACAGGAGTTTACACTATTCTTTGAAGCCTTGATACCATGATATAAGACAATGTATGTTTGTGTTAGCCTCCGACTCTGAGATATAACAGATATCTCAGGTCACTGATTAACTCCACTTTATGCTCTCACATATCTCACTGAACAATCTTCCTCTTCACTGAATCTTCTCCAGGGCTGGAATCTTCCTCTTCATCATCATTACCGTCTCAATGCTAATCCCATTTCTTCCACTGAATTTTGAGCTTAAGGAGGCAACTTGCTTCAAGATCCTCTTGTTATATTGCTTTAATGAGGAAAATAAGTGGAGTCTAAGTGCCATCGAGTGAAGACGCGTCAAGTGGATGAGTTTCAGCTGAAATGTGATTTCAAGAAGACGACTACATTAGCTTTGAGTGAAGCAACTTCAGATAATGCTAGCGGTCAGTTCTAAGGGTATTAAGGAGCCGATATTTGCAAATGCTGTAACATTGTGGGGATAGATTTATACATAAAATGCTTTTTAGGTTTTTTCTATAAAAGAAACAAAGTTGAAATTAATTTTATAAAAATGTCAGTTTCTCACTAAATGGCAGTGGTGGATTAGTGGTTAATGCGATGGGTTACTGATCTGAAGGTCAGCAATTCAATCCCCACTATCACCAATGTTGAGCCAGGCCCTTAATCCTAAATTGCTCAGTTGTATAAAAATGATAATTGTAAGTCGCTCTGGATAAGAGCATCTGCCAAATGCTGTATTTTTCTGGACTTGCTATGATGATGTTTTAAACTGATAATATCTATTGTATAAAAATGACCATAGGAAGTGAAAGTAGCTTGAGTTAAGGAAGAATGATTTGCATGTTACAACTGTGTGCCAAAGGTGAGGAGGATTTTGCTGATATCCTCTGAGCCTGAGGAAAATATATATTTTTTTAATTTGTTTATTTATTTATTTTTACATATTTTAACCATAAGAGAAGCATGTGAGATCTGCATACTCCACGATCAAAGCATAAACACTCCATAATAGAAAATAGCGGAGCAATCAGAATATGTTGCTTTTATGCAGAATATACTAATTCTTAAGGTACGAAAGACCATTAGTATGTAAGGCTTAATATATAGTTATAGCTGGAATTTTTTCCCCGTCTGTGGGTCATGGAATTCCTTGCATTCTTAATCTCATCACTGGGACAAGAAAGGAGAAAGTCAATAGGAGCAGGCTAAACAGAAATCATATGCTATAAAATCCAGTTGTAATATAAATAAATGTTATTTTTCTGTTTTGTTTTTTTTTTTTGCTTGCTTTTTTTGTAAAACTATTATTATTTACATAAATGAGGTGGGATGAGATTCATTCTACCATTTTTTATCCCATCTACAGATTTTTTTGTAGAAGTGAGGTGGGTGCACTACAATTATAGATGGTTTTATTTTTGTTTTTGTTGTTTTTTTTGTTTTGTTTTTTTGTATTGCAGTAAATTTTACTTTTTAATTTTAATTTTAACTTGTTCACTTCTTCCTTGTTCCTGGTACTGGTGATGCTGTGTAAATGTAAATGTCATCAGTGTGGAATTATTAAAGCTTATCTAATTTTATCCCACCATATACCTTATATGTGAATATAATGCTGCACAATGTGCTAATGCTGGAAATATACAGTATGTTTCCTTTCAGTTAGAAAAAGTGTTTGTCCAGACCTTTGACTGGCACTGTATGTTATCACAGCTGTTATAAACAATCGTTCCCGCCACAGGCTCGTTTTCTTTCCTTCTCCCGAAGTTATGCCATGATCCTGAGGGATCTCCTCTCAGACCTGGACTAAAGCATCCGCCAACTCCTGGACAGTCTGTGGCGCAACATGGCGTTGGTGGAAGGAGCGAGACATGATGTCCCAGATGTGCACAATTGGATTCATGTTTGGGAAAGGGGCGGGCCAGTCCATAGCATCAATGCCTTCCTCTTGCAGGAACTGCTGACACACTTCAGTCACATGAGGTCTAGCATTGTCTTACATTAGGAAGAACCCGGGGCCAACCGCACCAGCATATACATCTCGGTACCTAATGGTAGTCAGGCTACCTCTGGCAAGCACATGGAGGGCTGTCCCCAAAGAAATGGCCCCCCATACCATTACTGACCCACTGCCAAACCGGTCATGCTGGAGGATGTTGCATGCAGCAGAACGTTCTCCACGGCGTCTCCAGACTCTGTCACCTCTGTCACATGTGCTCACTGTGAACCTGCTTTCATCTGTG
Source organism: Porochilus rendahli (assembly GCA_039654305.1). Lineage (NCBI taxonomy): Eukaryota > Metazoa > Chordata > Actinopteri > Siluriformes > Plotosidae > Porochilus > Porochilus rendahli. The sequence goes on along the minus strand of JBCNYG010000021.1, from coordinate 41,268,122 downwards.
AAGAGCACAGGGTGTGAGTGGCGAATTTGCCAATCTTGGTCTTCTCTGGCAAATGCAAAACGTCCTGCACAGTGTTGGGCTGTAAGCACAACCACCACCTGTGGATGTTGGGCCCTTATACCACCTTCATGGAGTCCGTTTCTGACCATTTGAGCAGACACATGCACATTTTTGGCCTAATGGAGGTCATTTCGGATGAGGATCATTTACCAAACAACCTCTTTTCTCTCTCTCTCTCTCCACCCCTCCTTTTTTCCCTCCACTCTCTCTGTGTTTTTGCTGAGGTACACATGCCACGCCGTGGATGTCGGTGATCCTGATCCTCCTGATCCTTCTGCTTTCTGAGTCCTGTGGTCTGTCCTGGTGTGTTGATGCTGGCTGGAGTTCTTATCTTGGAGGCCCCTCGCTCCTGCTGATGAAGACCCATGTGGGCTTAGATCTGCACTCAGTGACTGTGGAGATGACTTTTCGCTGCTGGTGATATAAACTCTCTTGTTGCAGTTATCTAGGACTTACAGTTGTGGAATAACCAACCGGACTACATGTTGGACTGTAATGAAATTTTCTTGTATTGTTTGTATTTTATGGTTTCACCCAAATGAGGATGGATTTCCCTCCTGAGCCTGGTTCCTCTCAAGGTTTATTCCTCGTGTCAACTGAGGGAGTTTTTCCTCGCCACTGTCGCCGTGGGCTTGCTCATTAGGGATGTATAGGGGGTTGTAGAGAAATTTTTAGATTCCTCCCTAATTTAATTTAATTTTTCTATGTAAAACTGCTTTGTGACAATGTCAATTGTAAAAAGTGTTATACAAATAAAACTGAATTGAATTGAATTATACTAACTCACTCTCTCAACTGCACGTCTGCTTAATCATACTAGGGTCACAGGGAAACTGGAGCCTATCTCAGCTGACACTGGGCTCACCAGACCATTGCAGGGCAACACCCATATACTCCCACCCACACTTACGGGCAATTTGGAACAGTTAAATAGCTTAATGTGCATGTCTTTGGACTGTAGGAGGAAACCAGAGTACCTGTAGGAAACCCACACAAGGATGGGGTGAACAGGGATAGGGAGCTTGGGACTCAAACCCAGGACCTTCTAGTTGTAAGGTGAACGGGCTAACCAATACGCCACCATGCCACCCCCTTACCTTGCACATATTATGACTCGTACCAGCTCAAAATTCAGTATGCAAACTGAGATAAGAATCAATTTCATTGTCAGTCTGCCCCGTACTTATCTTATATAGAAGGATACAGTCATGGTTCTTTTTAACTCAAATTTGGTCCATCCAAACTTCAGGAGCATTTCGGTGATGCTGGCTTTGGTATCATGGTTATTTTTGGGAGAAACAGCTCTGTGAATCATTAAAGGTTTGTCCAAACTTGAAGATGATGGAAGCACAAGCTGAGTCATCCTGCTACTGTGAACGAATAAGAAAATCCTAAATCCTGGCTTGGAGCCATAGTGAGTCTTCGTCATCCCAGTTTAGTTTGCAGTTCATTTTAAACTTTGAATGAATTTGACCACAATCCATGATGAAATGTATCTATGAACGAATTTATTTCTTGCTGGATAAAAAGTGAAAGTTTCCAAATGATTTTTGGTTCTAGGATATAAGATTTGTATGACTTAAGAATCAGGCAGTCAAAAATTTTATGAATTTCTATCCTCATTTCAATGCAAGGGCCTCCGAGTACCCAGCAAACTTGGTCACATGGGAGTTGTTCAGATCAAGGACCTTTTAGGATCTTTCACTGGGGATAGCTGTATGGCATTAACCCTGAAAAACAGCGACATAATGTCAGTTAGTATATACTACACAGGAATGCCATGATCTGATTGGTCCGCTATCAGGGGATTAAAAAACATTATCCCAAGTGGATAATTGAACCAAAACAATGGACACTGTCGGTTTGAAAATTCCTCTGGATTATGTTCAAATCTGAAAAATCTAGTCGTAATTTACATTTCTTGTGTTTCCACCAAATATATTGTAAAACTTTAAATCAGGTCACTTGTGTTTTCCTGTAGTATGTAACTCTGAATGAGTATGATAAAAAGACACCGCTACACAGTGCTTAGCTCAGCTCAGAGCACACCTGACCTGTGTCTGTCGTGGTTAAAATATTCCTTCATTCATTCATTTTCCGAACTGCTTATTTCCAATTAGGGTCGCAGGGAGGCTGGCGCCCATCTCAGCCAACTTTGGGCGAGGGCGGGGTACACCCTGGACAGCTCGCCAGGCCATCGCAGGGCCTTTCATTCTGTATATTATCTTTTATTTTATCACATAAAAGCCAGCAGCAGTACATTTGGAGTTTATAGTCACAAAGAACATGAGGAAGCCAAACACAAACAGCCATGCTATATGAGGGTTGTGGATAACCAAATGCTGTTCCATGTTTTAGCTTTACTGATGTACTGTGTAGGCCTTCATCCTCCACCCTTAACCACAGTCATATATTGTAGGCCACTTGCTTGCCACTTACTGTGCTAATGCCGTAGAAGTGTGTTTATGGTCATATAAAGTCAGGATATGAGTTTATCAGTGAGGAGACACCCTCTGTTCCCATGCACCATGGATGTATTATTTAAGATTATTAAAAGATGTACAATGGAGAGACAGACATAATTGAAGTTCCAAAGCTTTGCAGTGCAGCTTGTCATGCTAGAATCGATGCAGTTATGGTAGAGAGTCAATCTAGCTAGTTAGGCACTTACAAAGATAAAGTGTGAATAAATAAACAGCAAACAAAGAACCAGTTTAATGGCGTAACATATACTCAGGGATTATGATCTTATTGATAGAGTACAGGGCGGCATTGCATCACAGCAAGACGACTAAGGTGTTTCTGTGTGGAGTTTGCATGTTCTCCACATGCTTGCGTGGGTTTTCTGCAGGAACTTTAGTTCCACATTGCCCTTGTGTGAGTGTTAATGGTGTGTGTGTCTGTGTGTGTGTGTGTTGGCACTACAATGATCTGGCGAGCTGTTCAGAGTGTACCCCATCTTTGCTTGGTGCTGGCATAGATAGGCTCCAGCCTCCCGGAACCCTAGAAGGAAGCGGTTTGGCAAATGAGTGAGTGATGAGAGAGTGATTAAGCATACGGAAGAAGGAACAAAAAGACTGAAGCCTTGGGAATGATGGAGGTTTGGAGATTCCTTTGGTGGACTAGTTGGTGGCACATTTCTAACACAGGGTACTTTGGTTATAGGAAGAATCATTCCATTTGACTTTTTGGACATTTTTCAGCTTAGGTGGCTTAGGTTCTCCAAAGTGTGTTGCCTATTTATTCATAATATTCTCATAATTATTAGCTTCCAGAACCTTCATGACTCTCACCAGGACAAAGTGCTTACTGAAAAAGAATAAACAAATACAAAAGTTCCATGTATTCCAAAGGTCATACTTTATGGAAAGCTCACTGATGCCAAGCGATCGACTCTCCATCCACTGCAACGTTTTAAGGATGTGGTAAAGAGCGACATGAGGGATTTTGATATCCAATCCTCTGCGTGGAAAAGAAATGCAGAAGACAGAACTGCCTGGAGGTCTACTCTACACGATGGTTCCAACACCTTTGAAGACATCAGATCTCCATCTTCACCAGGTGCTTTTACGAGTGCCTTGCCAACAGCATCTCTACAAAGTCTGAGGCTCATACAATCCAAGGCGAGACTGATCAACTTGTTTTTAAAACCTGATCTAAAAATGAAAAAATGATAAGTATATCATTACCAGTTCCTTGATGTTGTCGCCAGCAGTAAATGCAACCTCAGAGGTTTAAGATGTGATGAGTAACTGACTATAAATGTGAGCACTTTTAAGGTCTGGAGAAGCTTCCTGTAAGCCCTGAGGGCAGTATGGGTTTGGGTGGATAATTGCAGGCCTCTGCTCTTTTTGGATTAACAGTACGAGTACATAATGATGGTGACCTTTACGTAAAAGCCACTCCGTCTCTGCAAAAGTAAACTAAGGGAGAGGATTTCTGCCCTTTCCGCTATGCATGATTTGTTGGCTGAGGTGTTACACTGCTATGGTTAGGAAGTAGAGTAAAGTCCCTGTCAGATAGATCGACAGAAAATTAGTTGACAATAAATAAGGCAAACCCCTCCTTGAATCGCTACATTATTGGGGTGGAGGTATTTGCTTGTCCTACTGATCCTAGGAGCTATGGGGTCAGGGGCATTATGCTCCTGGTAGGGTCACTCAAACAGGTCCTAGGTGAAGGTCCAGCCTAAGTGCGGTTCTATGGAGCTCAGCCTGGGGGAGGGGTTCGAAGGCGAGTGTTTGGTGGTCTGGCTTCTGTCCATGGAGCCCAGCCAGGCCCAGCCCGAAGAGACATGGGTCCAGACGTCCCTCTCCCTCTCTGGAACTCACACTTTCAGCTGCCAACCAGCTCACAATGCACCCGACCAGCCCACAAGTAGTGAGTCCATGGACATTGTGAGCTGGTTGGCAGCCGAAAGTGTGAGTTCCAGAGAGGGAGAGGGATGTCTGTATCTCACTGCTTAGACTGCTTCCCCCGTGACCTGACCCTGGATCATGCGGAAGAAGATGATGATGATGATGAAAATTAGGCAAATTCATATTTGTCATTAAAAAAGCACCTGTTGTGCAACAGAAAATGCTGTCGTAGTCCCCTTTCATGGAGCTTTAAAAATTTAGAATTTTTTTCCACCCCACTGGGAATTCTCGATGTCAAGATCATTTCTTAGATCTGTTGTGCGATGCATTATAATATTATATTTTATATGATTGACCTGTTTTTTTCATGACACATTTACAACACATTATATATGTGAACGCAACTATACAGGTATGAAATCCACCTCACCCAAACCTACATCAGTCCCTTCTGTTGTATAAAATTCATATAAAATAAAAAGTGGGCTCCCGACTAGGTGCGTGACTATCAACCTGGAGATTGCAAGTTTGAACCCAAGTCGATACCACGCAGCAGTTCATAAAGAGGCGGGTGGCAGCATTGCATGTCACAGAGGGGGCATGTGCAGGCTTACGTCCCTCCCTGGTGTGGTGTGGTATGTGATAGGAAAATGAAACAAACAAACAAACAAAAAACAAAACAACCCCTGATTGTGAACGCTAGAATTGAAGAACTTCAAACATTCTATGAACCTCAGTCACTCTATGTACCCTGTAAAGATGTTACATCTAGGAAAGTGTCATGTCTCTTGTCTTCTGTTGTTCTGTGGTTTTGTGAATAAAGTCTTTATTCTTTATAAAAGGTGTGCTCTTGCAATGCATACTTGAAGAAAAATGATCCTCTGATACATGGGCCCATGGTGCGCCCTGTCACCCTGGTGTGATACAGTACATGTTAAATGACAATGATGACCTTCCTTTACTGGGAACAGGGCTCCAACTGTGTAGTGTAAAACTAATATCTATAGCAGACATGGCTGTCTAGACTGTGAATAAAGTTGCTCCTGAGGATATATCCCCTAAAAGGAGAGATTTGTGGCATGTAAAACAGCTTCATAAGAGTGGTGAGTGCTGTGGGATGTATAGGAAGGAGGTCATGCCACCCTCATCAAACCTATAACTCATGCCTGATCAAGCAGATCAACCGGATGCGTTGTCCTCTCCCTGGATGTGTTTCCTATTAAACACGGCTCTCTGATTACTCATCCGATTGACATCTCGGTTTACATCGATCAAGTACACCAAGATATTCAAACCTAACATTCGAGGCAAAAGTAAGGCCACAGGCCCCCAGAGAACATTTACGGTGTGATGTCATGTTGCTTGTTGAGAACTATTTCAGGAATGCGCTGTGTTTTGTGGAAGATAGATGAGGCTATTTCCTGAGCATGACTCTTGTGGAATTTTGTTATGGTTGGTTATTGTAAGAGCATCTTCAGGGGATGTTCTGCTGGTTTCAATCAGGATTCTTCCCACCCCCCCCTCCACCCACCCACACAAACATACACACACGTAAGAAAAAAAGTCCTACAAAGCCTGAAAATTGAGTTCATGTGGGCTTGTTTCTGCTCCCATTTCACATTGTGTAATTGAACTTGTGTAATAGGTAGGGATTTAGGGCGAAAAAGGCACAATTTGTAAATGTGGTAAAGGAATTCACGTTGCAATTTGATTTCCATGCTGAAGGCAAAATAACCCAGCCTGAATAAGTAAATAGTGCGAAATGTCCAACATGTAGGCCAGTTTGACGTGTTTCTGTTTGGCATCCATGGGAGGTTAAATGTTTTCTTAATAAGGCTAAGCATACCACATAGCAGGCACTGTGGAGTGTTTCAGCATGCTGTCTGCTGGGATTGAATTATCGCTTAGCTGCAAATAATTATCTCTGTTTACAAGAAGCTGATTCATAGTTCTAATCTAAAAGCATGTGTGCTGTAAAATGTTCCTATGAGCACTTGTGCCTGTAGGAAGTCATAAAGCAGTTCATGCCACAGTGCTGTTAAATTCTCAGATCTGTTTGGTCAGAAGGTGATTACATTTCTAGAACAGCAGCTCTAACAGTAGTTCTGACTTTAATTCAAATCAGAGGTTTATATTCATGTGGTCATTCTAATATGTTCCCATTTCTGTAATAACAGCTTTTTAAAGGGACTTGAATAGTGGACGTTCAACATAAATGTAATTACTGGTATATAAAGTATGCAGAAAGTGGAAGTGTGTAGAAAAGAGACTGATGCGAATTAATTTTTTTTGCGAATTTAGTTTTTTGCGACTTTGAAATAAAAATCTAATGTTTTGACATGCAAGCAAATATTTTGCAGCTTAAATACATATATCGTGCGAGTTACGATTTTTGCGACAGCTTTGTGATTAATTTGCGATTGGTTTGCAGATGTTTGGCAAAACAAATCCGAATCTCCTGTCGTAAATCAATTGCGTTTTTTTATACTTTTGTTCTCAAACCATTAGATTTTTATTCACGTGTTATTTGCATAAGCAAAGTGCAAATATTGTGGATGCCAGCAAGTTTCAAACTTTTCACGTAGAAGTCTCCAACTTTTTCACTTTTTCTCATGAATGAAAAACGAATAAATTGTGAGCAGAACGACAACTTTACGACCTTCTCATGATATGTGTGCACTGTTTGAGAAGAGTTTGAGATGGCTCTTTGTCCGAGCCTCGTTTTGCAATGTTCACAGAAATTTCAAACATTTTTCGCGATGAGTTCATGAACCAGGTGACCAGAATGTGACGTCATGAATGTAACGCAACAAATTTAGGAATGAAAAGTGACAGCCACGAATTGCCATACACGTCAGTCGTTTTTCTATTGCACCTCTAGGGTGAACACCCCTAAGCATCTCTACTTAAACTACTACTCCAAAACTCTTGACACAGATAAGCAGCAGAAGATGGATGGATGAATGGATGGATGGATGGATGAACTGATAGGTTTATATCACATTACTCTACAATGCTGTTAGAGAAAAAGCAACATCTTGAGACTTTATGCATGTAGTACTTGATAGTATTAAGGTTTTTTTACCCCCATTTTCTCCCATAATTTTAGTCGTATCCAATACCCTATCACATGACCACCACCAACCAGGGAGGGGCTTAAGTATGCACATGCATGCCCTCCGTGACATGCAATGCAGCCACCTGCCTCTTTTCGAACTGCTACGCATGCGAATTTGGGGGTGGCCTAACATACTCTGAAGGAAAGCACTATCCACTAGTACGAATGAGCACACAGATGCTCATTATTGGCTAGTCATCGCTGTGAGTGACAGGGAAGTGAGTGTATGCCATCCCTCCATCCCATGAGAGCTCGACCAATAAGCTACCATGGGCTCCCAGTTACGGATTGCTGTGGCATCAACCCTGTGGATTCGAACTTGCGTTCTCCGGGTTGATGTGCCTCTTGGGAGCATGAAGTTTTCTTTAAAGAAAGATTTATTTAGCATTTAGGTAAGGAGCCTTCAGTGTCAGGGCTTTGTACCAAGAAGAAACGAAGCTTTTTCCTTCAGTTTGCTGACACCACAATGTCTTGAGGATACAGCTTTTTCAGTTTCTTTATAATATGAGATTGGTTAGGACACAGCTGCTTGTAGTTTTTAAAATGTTCGTCATACAGGCAGCCTTTTCAAATTGCTGGGGGATACGAGAAATCACCCAATCATTGATTTCTCTCCAATAACAGATGTCTTTCCATTGTTTTATTGCTTACTTCAGGAATGTGAGAACATACCATGCACTTCTAGATCAGTTTTTTACTTGTGATAATGAAATAACATCTTAAAAATTTAATTTCCAATGAATTCTTTGATGTTTTAAAATTTTTATTTTATATTATTTTGCTATACTATATTAATCCTGCAAGGGAAATTATTGAATACCTGGTTTGTTTCAACCATAAAGGAATTGAAAATATATACAGTGACCTATAGAAAGCTACATAATGAACAATAATTGTTTAAGACATAATAAATAGCATGTGTGGTGTATTTGGCTGTGCTGTTTAAGATCTTCCAAGTTCACCATTTTTTATTTTTTGGATGTGAGATGTAGGGTTTGTATTAGTTTTGCCTTGAATATTAATCATATGTTTAAAAGAGTACTTTACCATACCAGATGACGTAAATTTAAGCTACTGTGGCGAACTGTGTTAAAGATGTTGACCTTTTGGAGTATGCTCACTGTCAGCATTCAGAACTCGGTTTTCAAATATAGCCAGGTCACGCAACTCTGGAAAAAAAACCCAAAAGATGTCTAATGTTAATGTTCTCAGATTGCGAACTGCTGAAAGGTTTTGCAGATTTATCACTGAAGAAGTTGAAGGTTTGATTATTGTTTATTGTCACATTAATGGCTATGTAATTTCTGGAAAGCATTAGGTGCTATTAGCAATTGAGGGTTTGTGTTTTTGGTTTCTTCTGCACTTTTCATCAGAACATTGTGACTTTACCGCTCCAAATAGCTGCCGAGATAATGGACTGAGTTTTCCACTCTGAGGTAGACACTGACTTCTTCTGTGCACTTTCCAGTTGTTTTGTGTAGGGTTGGTGTTCAGGGTTTACAATAAGCTTCATTTAACTATTCCAGAAATACACTAGCTTAACTTTGGTGAGATTCTGAGGTGAAGCCCATGGGTTTTTCTTGCGTTTATTGAATTATGTGAACTTCACAATGTGTTAATTGCTTCTATACTTTCATGTCAAAATTTGAATATGAGTAGGTGTCTTGTCTTATTTGCTAGTTTGTATATGTATGCATGCATAAGTCATTAGTTATTATTTATTTAGGTGAAATCTAGTGTAACATACAGCACAACAGATACAATATTTTCATTCATTCATTTTCTGAAGCGCTGAACCCTAATTAGGGTCGCGGGGAGGCTGGTGCCCATCTCAGCCGACTCTAGACGAGGGCAGGGTACACCCTGGACAGCTCGCCAGGCCATCGCAGTGCAGAAACACGCTGAAGGCTATGCAGCCTACTTTTGACAAAAATCAGCAATGGTTCTTTTACATGCCTCTCACCACAGACAGTGAAAGACATGGCTGGCCTTCGATTACCCAGTTTGCTGCACTGGGGGGACAGCAGTGACATCCCGCTGATAGTGGGGCTTGAAGTGACTTTGGGATCAGTATTCCAGCACCCTACCACCGGGCCACCACTGCCACACCACACCCATGTAAGCACAGGGAAGAACATACAACCTTCATAAAGAAAGGCCTGGGGTTGGGACTCAAACCCAGGACCTTTTTGCTTTGAGGTGGACATGCTAACCACCACATCAACGTGCTGCCCAGGAGAATTTCTATATTGGCAATTCTCTGTTATAGAGCACTGACATTAGAGACTCCCTCCAAAAGTACTAAATGAATGCATCCTTTAAAAAAAAAACTAAACAAAACAAGCTCATAAATGTATGCGTGTGATTTGTATTGGAACTCTCATAAAGCTGCTATTATAAGAAACGAATGACTCCTTCTTGCCAGTAAAGATGCGTGTGTTGTTTTGTTTCTGTCTTCTGTTTCTTATTAATTTAGCTTCAAAACTGCTAGCTTTTCAGTAAATTGCAGTAAAAATCTTACAGGAAATAAAGTTTGAAACGAAAACGTTATTTGGACTCCATGTTTCTTCCCACACCATAGAACCAGTGTGGGAAAGAGGTTTAAACAGGAAAAGGAAGCATTATGACTGTGTATGACAAAAAGCCTAGAGGCTTACAAATATCAGGTCATACAGAAAATCGATTTAAAAAAAAAAAAATCTGCTTAAGGTTTGGGGGGTTGGGAGTGTGTGTGTGTGTGTGTGTGTGTGTGTGTGTGTGTGTGTGTGTGTGTGTGTAGATTTTCTCACAGCCATATGAGATCCATCAAATTTATGAAAATTGTGGCTAAAATAGTGAAAGAGTGGTTCAGCGAGGATAAGGAATCATTTCCATATGAACTGGCACCACAGAGTCCTGACTTTAACGCTACTGAAAGTCTTAGGGATGTGCTGGAGAAGACTTTGCAGAGTGGTTTGATTTGACAAATTCTGAAAGGAAATAAATATAACGATGTTGCTTAAGTTTATTAAAAGAACACCTTGGTGATTATATGCTGTAACAAAGCAGATATATACATGATATGAAACTCACAGCTGCTCATAGTCTATGGGTTGTTTGTGGCATTAATATGACTAATTATTTACACAGTCCTCAGCTTTCCCACCCTTTCCATGCTTTCCCTGTGGATCACTCTTTCTTTAGGGTATATACCTGGTATAAAATGAACTAGCGTTTGTTTCTGGATACTCTGATTGTGGACATTAATGGAGTCCTATTGTAGTGCGTGCCTGTCAATTTTTATCAATTGATTCTTATTCGGTATCTCCAGAGAGTCGTAAACAAACCAGGAGTTCTGCATCTCTTATTCCATTTATAATGCTTACCTGACAGAGTCTTTGCGTTGCACCTGGATTCACTCATCACTGACAACTGTTTTAGCCTGGCCTTTTCAGTGTTTAGGGGGTTGTAGGCAGCAGGTCTGATTTTGCACCACCTCTTTCTTCTCTGAAGGATTGGGAAAGCTCCGTGCTGGTTTGACAGTATCCAGGACTCCTCAGGAGGATGAAATCCCTCAAACAAACTTGACAGCAAAAAAAGGAACATCTTGAGTTTGGGGATGAAGCCATATGGTGCTCTTCACGTCAGATCACCATAAAACAGATCGATTTTAGTTCCCCATTGACCAGGAGTATTCCTTGAACCCATTTGAACCCATCCTGAAATGTTTATTCCTTGTTTATATATCTGTAATGCGAGTGGCTGAGTGACGGCAGAAATGTAATGAAATGCTGAGAGAAAATTGGACAGTATGGACTATAGATTGCTACCATCTGTACTGCTTTGGGTATAATGGAGTTTGCTAAAGTGTGTGTTTGGTCATGTGTCTGGTCAACTTCAGACCTCTGGTTTCAGCTCTTCTGTCATATCGCATCATGGACATCTCTTTTATTCCAAATTATCACTTCTGACACAAAACCTGTTTGGGATCATTATAGGTTTTATGTAAGTAATAATGTGCCAAAAATAATCAAAAATGATTATATAAAAGAATGTCTTAAAACATTTTATTCCTATTTTAACACAACAAATTGTCACAGAAATTTATTTATGAAAGAGTGATGTGTTTTAGCTTTTTAACACTGATTTTTTTTTTGTATTTACTTTTTATGCCAGACGTCTTTTCATGGTTCTTTCATAGTTCTCTGTTAGAGTGTGGCATGGTGGTGTAGTGGTTCGCATGTCTGCCTCAAAGCAATGTTTCTTTGTGGAGTTTACATGTTCTCCCCGAACTTGTGTTGGTTTCCTCAGGGTACTCTTGTCTCTTCCCATAGAGACATTCAAAGACATGCACAAACAACACTTCTTAATGTAAGTGTTAAAAAATAGAACGAATAAAGAAAACAAAATGTTAAAATTGCAACGTTCGCTAGCGTTTGCTGCTCCATGAGACACTAGCTTACTTAACCAGCACCTTCTGACCAATCAGACTAGTAATCAGCATATATCAGGACTAATAGATCAGAACTATGTCCTGCGATGGTCTGGCAAGCCATCCATGGTGTAACCTGCCCGAGCCCAGAGTCGGCTGAGATGGGCACCAACCCTAATTAGGATTAATCAGTGTAGAAAATGAAAGAACAATGAATAAACGATGAATGGTTTCGCAAATGAATGAAGGAAGGAAAAGATCAGAACTGTGATATACAATCAGATAAGGGTGAAAAAACATGACGAGGCTGACTAAACAACTGTATTTATCCCTCATTTATCAGACTGCCTTTGTTATTCAGAATGTTTTTTCTACATGAATTTTCACTCTCCTCAGGAGCAGAGCTTTCTATGGAACGGCAGGAGGCATTTGAAATATTTAGGAGGCAGCATGAGGATAATATAACTACTGAAGACATTAAGGTCATGCTGAAACAGAGGTCAGTATCTTTTTACAGTGTCATTGGTCTCTATTTTTGTGCTGAAGAAAGCATGACTTAATGTTACAATGCCAGTTTCTTCACATTCTGCCCAGTTGTTCACAAAGACAGTGATGGCAGTGAAAATGACTACATTGTTCATGCAGGTGCAACAGAAGCTTGTTTGATCCAAAATCATAATGAATTACCACCTACTAAGACTTTCTCTTGGCATAGACATAGATATATTATATCTTATAACCTGGTATCATGGATATACACTTTACCATAATACCATATTTACCATAAATAGTTTATGTTCAACTAAATTCATCTGGATGTAGTATATTATTGTATCAAAAGAGACCAAACCATTCCATTTCTGCTATTAAATATGAATCCACTTCACCGAGTGAAAGTGGGGTAAATCCTGAATAGCTCAATAGACCATTGTGAAGCCAACACACATGCAAACATTCACACTCACACTCACACCTGGGGCAATGTGGAGCAGCCAATTAGCCTAATGTGAATGTATTTGGACTTTTACATTATATCACACGTTGCTCTTCACTGATTGTATAAAAACCAGGAATGATAGTTCTCTCCTCCTAGCGTGTTCAGCTGCCATAAGATGTTGCATGATCAGCAGTTTAAAGATGTTCAAGATGTAGTACTTCGCATGCTTTGGAGAAAATCCGTGTTTGCCTTCATTTTCCTGAATCAGAAGCTGTAACACAAGGCGTCGTTTGTGACCACAGTACATGAGAGAAATTGTGATATAAAGTATATATATTTATATGATTTCACTCTATATGTTGAATATTTTTCACAGGTCTGCAGAAGCTAAGGAACTGTGTGAGCAGGTTAACAAGGCCAGGAGCAGAGTTAGTAAGTCATATTTTCCCCACTTCACTCTCATAATACTGGACCGGCATAACCTCCAGTGCTGTGCCTCACACTGTTTGTGCTCTGCTTCCAATACATTAGGATTCAAAACCACACTCTTCTCTAATGACCATTTTCCCTTACATAATTGGCCTCTTGCTGGGACTCTGTTGTCCCTTCTAGGTGAAACCAGTGTCACTCAGCACATTCCATACCCTCTCCTGAACACAGGAGATCCTGGGAACATGATCCAAGCTCCAATCCAAGCTCTTCCGCCATGAAGCTGTTTTACAAGGCAATGAGCTGCTGCTTTATGAGTGTGCTGAGCACACACCTCAGTGCGCTTCCACTACTCCTGTGGAATCTTTCTGGCAAGGTTCTCACAGTCAAGAGACGCCAGTAACAGCAGCATGCTGACACACGGATACTACTGTGTTCTACATCCTGTTGTGAATCATATGAAAGGCACTCTAATGCATATACTTTTTATCTTATAGTACTCACACGAGCCAATTTTCTAGTTTTCCTTAAAGAGCTTTCATCTTTCACTGTGGCCAAGAACATTTGTAAAGGAAGCTGCCATTAGACACTCTGGCTAACGATGAAGAGCTATGAAGTCCTTTACATAAAGTAGACACAAATACATGGATCTATGTTATGGATCTCTTCCTTCATCCAAAAACAACTCCAAAATGAATGAATGATGAAAATACTGAAGCAGAAAATTGAGTTTAAAAATGAAAATCTGGATTTTTCAGGATTGTGCTGTTAAGGTTAAGTAATCAACGCTGGGTGATGAATTATTTCCACCCCAGTGTTGAATATTTTCCAATAATAGCAAGCCCCAATATGGTTTATTAGTTCTGACTCCACAGCATTTTATTATGATTACAATTTATAATGACTCTTGGCAAAAGGTGCTATGCACCTCGAGTGAAGGTATTATAACCTTCAGTGTTTTTGTCAGGCCATCTGTTTATGAACAATTTTCAGACAAAAATACTGGAGAGATTACAACCAGACATGGGCAATTTGGTACCCCACCAAAGTCCTGGAAATGATTGTTTTTTGGAAGGTCAAGGTCAAAAGTCAATGTCACAGTGAGCTCATAACATTAGAGAAAATCCCTATCTTTTAACATGGGGCAATGTAACCCTAATCCTAGTTAGATTTTTTGTGTTAATCAATGCACTGGTCACCATAATTTATATGTGCCTGGCGTACTTTTGTACTCTATGATTGCTTTTTTTTAGTTTATTAAGGAATTATATGTACTTTTAAATCCATTTATAGCTGCATTTAATATTGTGCATCATACAAGAAGACAAGTCTGTTCCTGCTAACACTTTCATTATAAAAGCTAAAAACAGTACTTTGTAGCTTGTAATGCTGGTACAAAAAAGCTAAGAATAAGATTCCCCTAGTGGTAAAAACAATATATAAAGGTTCTTCTTTACCTGCACTTGTAATAAAGGGGTGAAAATGTGGAACACATCATTCTTCCGATGACTTTTACACTTGTTTCTGGCTTTCCATGCAATTTCTGACAGCCATCAACATCTTTGTTTTTTTAATTAGTTGTTTAGGATGTAATCTGTTACTTTGTGCACTGATGTCTGTACATCCTACCATCCATTAACTATACCACTTAATCTGTCAGTGTCATGTGGGAAGCTGGAGCTAATCAAAGGTGACTCCGGGCAGGCTACACCGTAATGACGACACAATCAACTATTCACACTCACATTCATATCCACGTAGCCATTTGTAGTAGCCACATAGCCATTTGGAGTAGCCACTTGACCTATAATGCATATCTTTGGACTGTGGGAGGAAACCGGAGTATGCGAAGCAAACCCTCTTCAGCACGACTCCACATAAAAAGGCCCTAGGCTGAGATTTGAGACCTAAATCTTTTCACTGCATGACGACAGCGCTAACCACTGAACCACCATGTGCCCCTAGAGTTAAATAAATGAATAAATACAGATTTAGTAATACAGTAGACATTAAATATATCTAAGAAAATGATAAAAGAAAAAAAAAGTGTCCAAGACTTCTATAGTGTAGCATCTGTAGGAAGCCTGTTGAATTTTTTTATAATTTATAATAATAATCTAATTAGGGTCGCAAGGAGGCTGGCGCCCATCTCAGCCAACTCCAGGCGAGGGCAGAGTACACCCTGGACAGCCCGCCAGGCCATCGCAGGGCAGAAACACGCTGATGGCTATGCAGTGTAGGCAGCCTGTCTTGTGTTGAAATTAACATGTTGGATTCTTTCTTTCCTTCTGTTGTCGAATAAAGACCTGTAAGATATAGTACTCTCCGCACAGAGCTCACCCTAGTTCAGCCTGATGAAACT
>JBCNYG010000021.1:41220266-41252347 GCA_039654305.1 Porochilus rendahli | reverse complement strand
TTTAAAGTCGAGTTACAGTGACCCATTGTGAGTATCGTACAGTAGTTAGTTAATTTCCACCCAAGCAACCTGTCCTAAAGACTTTGAAAAGGAACTTAAGGAAAATGTTAAACAAATACCACCTCATAAAAAATTTCACCTTATCAGTGCTTTCATACATCTGTTAAGGTAAAACATTTGCCATAAGGTATACATTAGCTCTAAGGGGCAGATCTCATGTACTGGTAGACAGTATATAGTATATAATAAATAGACTGAATCATGTAAAAGTGCTGCAGCATGCTGTTATAATATCATGTTTAAACTAGATTGTTGAAATAATTTACATAAATTTAACCTGTCTGAAAACCACTGCTTTGGAATTCCAGAAGATTCTGAGGTAGCTTTATTTTTCAAAAACACTCAGTGCAGCAGTTACTGAATGGGACATTGAAATAAAGGAATCTGTACCTACACACTTGAAGAGTATGCATTGGTGCAGTTGTTTTTTTGTACACATACATCTTGTATAATTATATTGTGTGTGCACCACATAATTGCAGTGTAAACTATTTGTGTTCCTTATGTGAACATAGGTAATTGCATATTCAGGACTTGCACTGGGGAAACTGTAACTCAAGAAATAAACGTGGATGTTTAACATACCATGATCACCATGATGCTGAGAATATTGCTGAATGTTTTTGTAAAAATGAATTGCACCTTTTTTGAACATTTAGGACACAGTTACAGTACTGAGTTATTCATAATCACAATATCTGGTGTTACCCAGATGGAGATGAGCTTCCCTTTGAGTCTGAGTTACTCTCGAGGTTTCTTTCTCATGTCCTCTCAGAATGGTTTTTCTTTGCCACCATCGTCACATGCTTGCTTGGGCTTGCATATTAGGGATATCCCCCAATCAGCCATAACATTAAAAAATTATGACCACTGACAGCTGAAGGTAATAACATTGATGATCTCGTTATATTAGCACCTGCCAGTGAGTAGAATGTATAAGGCAGCATGTGACCAGTCAGTTCTCAAAGTTAATGTGTTAGAGGCATGAAAGATGAGCATCTGCGTGACATAGAAAGGGGACCTGTATGACAAGAGCCTCACAGAGATGCTGCAAGTCTTATAGGATGAACCTGGTATGCAGATAGCAATTGGACACTGGGCCAAAGAACAAACAGATATACTGGTGTTTGGCAAGAACATGGTCCTTAGTCCAAACACTCAACGGTCCAAACACTGATCTGCAAAGGATGCATCCTCAAGCTGGTCCGGTTCTGTAACAAAAACATCTCTAATCTGGACCAAATGCCACACTTGGCTGACATCCGTAATATGGGTTTGGTCCAAACCTGTAGAACAGCAACAGAACAAAGGTCCTGATCTGGCATGCCAACTTAAACCATGTGTACACTACAGCCGGAGAAGAGAGCTTTCATGTGGATCCGTGCCACAGATTTTTGCTATCTGGCTGTGTAACTACCAAAGATGGAGCATGGAAGGACAACCAGTTGCAAGAGTGCCCAAGGCTCACTGTTTGATGTGGAGAGCGAAGGTGAGTACGTTTGGTCTAACCCCAGAGAAGAACTACTGTAGCATAAACTAATATAACTGACTAACTGATATTCATGTGGGTTATGATAGAAAGGTGTCAGAACACCAGATCTCAGAACAGGGCTACTTCACCACAGAGCAGTCAGATGGTGTTAATGTTATGGCTGATCAGTGTATATATAAATTCATATGTCTTTAATATACCTATATAAACAAAAAACTGAAAATACCAATTTTATATTTATACCATTGGTATGAAAAAACCACCCTTCATTTTTTCTGAAAAATTGGTATTTTCAGTGTTTTTGTATATTAGCCACACTTTTACCTCAATATACTTGTTGGAATGATTTTTTTTGTTGTTGTTCTCTTTGCATACAATAGCATTGTTCAATTTATTTTCACCAAAAATTAGTAATTTTTTACTTCTTTTTAGACAAAGGTGATGGTGTATCATCTTCACTACACACTACTGTATTACATGCATAACATTCATTTAGACTGGAATGTAGTAAGTATTTGTTTTATTTCAGTTAGTCTTAGTTTCTTAGTCTTAGTTCTTGTGCTCTGAGCACTGTAGGAGGTGTGAGGGTGTAGGCAAACTCACTGTATGCCTCACATGGCTTAAAATGCTGAATTCTGGGTGTGCAGCTGCATGCTATAATCAGTGGTGAGTCTGATGCTGCACAGCCTGTGGGAACATACAGGGAAGTGATTGGGACAATGGGGGGAGCAGCCCTGGGGCTGTCTTTAATACAGCAGAGAAGAGAATGATAGATATTGCAAAACTAAAAGACTTCGTCAACTGATTATTTTTTATTTTTAAAATTTGTAGATCATATTGTATCTGCTCTGCTTTGTCTTGATCATTGTGTATTTGCAGTCACAGACAAAAATAGCAACAGCAAAAAATAGCTTTTCACTTAAGAGCAAAACACTCCTTACATCCAGATTTCTGCAAAGCATCGTTATTGTTAAACTGCTTCAGATGAATGCTAATTGTAGCACAGGCAGATTTGTGTAATTGCTTAGTTAGTGCTTAGGAGCCTGGAATTTCACCTCCAAACCTTGATCACGACACTTCCACTGACACACAGAGAATAATGAGTGATATGTATTTTTACATTTCCATTTTTATGTGTTTCATCTGGGTTCTCTGTTTTTCTCCTTTTCCCCAAAACATGCTGTAAAATTACAGCAGTTAAGATGAACTGCCCCAGGGTGTAAATTAGTGTGAAAAAGCATGTATTCCTGCTTCACACCTAAACTAATAGATATTCAGTAAATTGCTAGCATTTAGAAACATGCAGCAAATAAATTTGTGCCGATTTACATTTGAATAACTATTAGACAGTACCGATGTATTTAGCTATTACTTAAGCATTCATTCATTTATTATCTGAACCATTTAATCCTAATTAGGGTCGCAAGTAGGCTGGCACCCATCTCATCCCGCGAGGGCAGAGGACACCCTGGACAGCTCGCCAGGTCATCACAGGGCAAAAACATGCTTACAGCTATGCAGCCTACTCTTAACGAAAATCAGTAATGGTTCTTTTACACGAGTCTCACCATTGACAGTGAGAGACATGGCTGGCATTTTATAACCCAGTGAACTGCACTGGGGATTACTTAAGCAAATGACAAAAAATTTAGTGTTAATTCTTTTCATAATGTTGAATTCCTCTCACTCACTCATTTGCCAAACCTCTCATTCCTACTAGGGTTGCAGGGAGGCACAAAATCTATTACATCATCATCAGACAACATTACCAGAACAACATAGCAGACTGAAGGGTCAAAAATGGAACAATCATTTCAGAATTTCATAACGAAATGCCACTACACCTGTGAGAACTATCGTGGCATAACACTTCTTGCTGTTGTTGAAAAACTGTACACCCAATTTATTCTAAACATTAGCAGCTTTCACGATGGAATAGAAGTGCTAGTGCTTGTAGATGGTGAAATGACAATACCTTTCAAAGTCTCATCGAGGCTACGGCAAGGTTTTATACTTGTTTATCGTGCTCTTCTCCTTTGTGGTGCACCATGCTCATAAATCCATGGAGAATGCTGGGATAGATAATAAGTACAAGCTTGTTGGTGACCTGTTCATCATTAGATGCTTAAAGACCAAAGTAAAAACTGCCTTCTGTGCCAATACAGCAGAGTCACTTCAAAGTGCAACTGTGGTCCTTAATACTGCCTGCGATGACTGGTGACACCATTAGTAGGTAAAAAATATAAGTTATGCACTGTAGATGTTATGGGCCATCTCCTATCACCATAGATAATCACGAACTTACTTTCACATATCGTGGTGGAGCAGCTGACTTCCACGCACTATCGACCAGATGCTGGAGCCAAAAAGGCTTCTCACTTGCCACAAAATTCATAGTTTACAAAGCTCAGGCCCTAGAATGCCTACTCTATGGTAATGAAACATGGTGCGCACTCGCCCATCATATGCTCCAGCAAAGTGATGTTCCAGCAAAATTCACTAAGACAAATAATATTCACTTAGGATCAAGTGGTTCATTTAGAGGACCCACATCACCAATGGTAAGCTCCTGTGTGAGCAGAGACTCCAATAGCGGGCCAAGGAGCACTCACACCTACGAGCAACGCACCCAATGACACAAATTCAAATTTAAATTCAATTTTATTTGTCATGTACAAAATCATACACAGTACAATTTGTAGTGAAATGCTTGTTACGTCCTAAAAATTGAAGAACAAAACCTATCAACATCAAGAAGAAAAGAACAATGACAATAACTATTTAAAGGACTTTACAGTTAAAATCAATATAAATATAAAAATGTAAAAGTATATAAAATAAAATAAAAATATATAAGATAGAAATAAAATAAAAATAAAATATATAAAATAAAATAGAAATTAAATATATATATATTTTTATTTATTTTCTGAACCGCTTATTCCTAATTAGGGTCGAGGGGAGGCTGGCGCCCATCTCAGCCAACTCCAGGCGAGGGCAGAGTACACCCTGGACAGCTCGCCAGGCCATCGCAGGGCAGAAACACGCTGATGGCTATGCAGTGTAGGCCGTCTGTCTTGTGTTGAAATTAACATGTTGGATTCTTTCTTTTCTTCTGTTGTCGAATAAAGACCTGTAAGATATAGTACTCTCCGCACAGAGCTCACCCTAGTTCAGCCTGATGAAACTTTTAATTCAGGAGAAAAACAACAAGTAAACGTCTTGAAATCCCCCAAGCTGAGGAGCATTTCAACAGCCTACTAAATACACTGTGATATACTCTAAGTCTGTACAGTTCTTCTGGCCTTTTAATGCAGTGATATGTGAGCTTCTCTGTTAACAGCCAACAGCATGATATAGGTTTTTTCAGCAACAGTGACGACAAGAGAGAGAAGGAAGCCAAAACAGTGGTACTCGAGTTACTGTATATATCACGTCTATTCTCTCATAGACCATAACATTTCACCAGGTTTGTGTAGAGAGATTTTTTTTTTTTGCATGAATTCCTAGTTGACTTCATATTTTCTTTTTAAAGTGTTGCCAGTTTCTTTTTCAAGCAATCAGTCAGTAGCAATCAGTAGCTCTTTGCTGAAGTACAGTTTTCACAATCAAGCAGCCACAAAACAAAACCAAGCCTTGCTCCTATTCCATCTGTTAAAAAATGTCTCAGCCGCAAGTCTCTCCCAGCAGCATAATTTCTCATCATGCTTCTCCAGCACCCAGTTCATATTGTTTAAGTGTGCTGTGTCTCCCACACTGTTCATCTGGTGTTTGTGGTTTCGGCTCAGATTCGAATGAAATGGGGCACCTCACCTCACAGCAGACTCGACTTCCTTAAAGTCACGCATGTGGGTTTGAGTGCATTCAACCGGCACCCAGAGCACAGCGCCAATGAAGACACCATGTGCCGACGTTTAGCTTTGGTGTTATGCTTCGGTGATGATACAGCTAAAGCTCGGTGTTATTATTGTGCCTGTAATCTCGAGTGTCTGAATTAATGCCACCGCAGACACTAAGAATGATGAAGGCATGAAGGAATTTATGCCTCAACATCAGCATGTCTACATCATCCAGCTCTAATGTCTTCATTTTCTTCTGACCAGCACAAAACAATGTAAAAATCTAATTGTGAATTAGCGTAAAATTGTGTTGGTGCAACAGGAGCTCAGTTCGTGGGTGAAGCTCATGTTTACTGGTCAGTTTAAATCTCTTTTTACATCTATGGACACATAGTGACCAAAAGAATAAGAGTATTAAAATGCAGATGAGATTCGTCCACAGAGGTGCATGGTGACAGTCGGGAAGCTCCTCAGAATAGAGCCGCCGCCCCTCTGAATTAATAGGATGTAGTTGAGGTGGTTACAAGGTCATTTCTTGTTGGGCTCCTGGGAAGATATGTCTAAGCCACTTTATTGTGTGTAGTCCTAGAAAGACCAAGGAAACTCTGAAGAGAATTTATCTAATGGATGTCTTGGGAATAGCTGGGGATCTCAGAGCAGGAGCTGGAATCCATGGCAGGAGAGAGAGAGAAGTACACGCTGGCCTTCTCAACCTATATTAGGCTAATCAGTCGTTCCAAATTGCCCTTAGGTATGAGTGCAAACAGATGTGTGTGTGTGTTGGCCCTGCCATAAACTGCTGAGCTGTTCAGGGTGTACCTTGTCTTGTCTCAGAGTCGGCCGAGATAGGCTCCAGCCTCCCCGTGATCCGTAATGAGAATTATCTTTGCACTGTTTAGCCATTAGTTTCTGGAAAAGCTTAAGTCTAGATGCGGCCCAGGGGCTTGCTAGGACCATGCAAGATGCTTCTTCACTGTGTTCCTCAGGATTAAAATTTGTTAGACATGTGCATGTTCTTACTATTTATACATTTGATATCTTCATCCATTACCCCTACCTATACTGGATATTTACATTTAAATATTTATACAGAGGTCATCAGGATCAAATTTAATTATCTTGAATAACATCAAGATGTTAATGTAAATGCTAATACTGTATCTCAAACGACGGTGCCATAATGTACTGATAAATTAACATGTGATGCTCAAAAAAAGGGGTGGTGTAGCTTCGATTCCCGGGCTCTGGGCGTTTCTGTGTGGAGATTGCATGTTTCCCCTTTGCTTGCGTGGGTTTACTCCGGGTACTCCAGTGCTGCCCCCAAAACACACACACACACACACACACACACACAGTCCAAAAACATGCACAGTAGGCTGACTGGCATTTCAAATTGACCCTAGGTGTGAGTGTAAATGGTTGTATGGGTGTTGTCTTGGTGAGTAGTTCAGGGTACCCCACTTTTGCCCAGAGTTGGCTGAGATGGGCGCCAGCCTCCCCGCAACCCTAATCGGGATTAAACATCTTAGGAAATGAATTAATGAATGAATGAATTCAAGGAAATGTGGCATAGTTCCACTGTACATCGTGTCATCCATACTCATCATGTATGCTCAGTGAGGTGGCATAATCCACATGCCAAAACTGGATCATGAAAAAGACATGGTGCACCATTGGTACTCTCGGCCCACCACCGCACTAGGTTGTTTTTCATTTTTTTAATTATTCAATATTGTTTAAAGACTTACACGTTCAGCCTTTGAGGTATGTCCTCAGCTTGATGAGTAGCACAATCCAATCAAGGTCCCCAATAGACTTTCCAGATGTGTGGGGATTTAGGGAGTCCTCTTGCTCCTGCTCTACATACAGCATCTGTTATCCTCTTTGCCCACCCTCCCACCCCTTCCCAAGAGTCCATCTGTCCTTTCTGTAGCTGTGGCCCACGCTCATGGAACTATGGCTCACAAAGCACGATCCAGATGAGCATAAATATCATCAGTATGTTTGGGCATTAGATCTGCATGGATTTGTTCCCTCAACTCAGCAGTTTCCTTTGTTTGGTACGATTGCTCATAGATATGCAAGGTTTCAGTCATGTTACCGAAGCATGAGGGACGGCTGTAAACACCTCTGTGGGATGCAGATGTACTTTGTAGAGTCAGTGTGTTCTTGCCTGACCATCGTAGCCTCCCTTGTTTACTGCTGGTGAATGTTATTTCATAGTCCCAAACTTTGAACTGACATCCAAACGCACACATGGGCTGTGATTGTGGTTTTGTGTTGGAATCTGTCTATGGCAGAAAAGTTGTCAACAACATTTAAGAATAGAATGTTAAATATAATATTCTGCCATGCCTGCTGACACTTGCACGTGAGTCCTTCAGATTGCTTCGTGAGGAGTACTGTATTATTTTGCATTCTCAATGAAAGGCATACACGCAGTCTGGCAGGCAAAGAAAACATGATGGGGATGATATTGGTCTCTGTCCCACTTGGTGTAGTCACCAGTGGTTTCTGTTGCGATTTCATGAAATTGGGTGACTGCGGCACAAAGAATCCAAGGAGAAAAGCATATTTGTGGGTAAGGTGGCGCCTCTCCGCTCACGTGTCCAATTATTAGAATGAATCATGCAAAATTCAAGTTTTGATGTGCCACCATATAATGCATCAGGGAACCAAATGCAGCTTATAGAAAATATGCCAAAAGATTATACGTGCCAAGATTCCCTTTACTCTGTGTACTTGGCTTTAAAGAGACATATCTGGTCTGGCTAAGCATGAAATCATTTTTATGGAATATCCATTGACTAAGAACATAGTGGAAAGCATCATCCATGAAGGATTTAAGTATAGTTTTTATTGTGTTCACTGAAATGAAAATAGTCCTACTCCTGGCAGCGTGAGGTCACATGGGAGTCTTGTCTGGTGAAGAAAGTGCAGCAACAGCAAAACTCTTAAATATGTATTGAAAATAAACCAGTGATTTGCGTTTCTCATTAGCAGTTCATACACCATTTCAAAGCTAGATGAAGCCTTTATCATAACACTTACTTGATCACTGAAATTTGTGGTCAGTTTGGCATAGACATTAAAGGCTAGACTGATGGGTGGAGGATATTATTCCAAAGTTTAGAGTATATAATTTACCAAGCTCTATTTACAGTGTCAAATTATCTACTTAAAAGCATACCCCATCCCAAATAATGATGGATTTCATTCATTATTAGCAGTATTTAAAATTTTAAATGGTGATTTTAAGAAATACAGAACGGATAACGATTCCTCATGTCCCTAGTAAATCTTGGGAGGGGGGGGGGGAGTGAGTATTATATAAACAAAACATTTCTGTTAAATAAGGACTGTGCTTATTGAGCCTTTTTTCAGCGATGGAATACAAGCATTATGGAGTCAAAAGCTTCTTTTTCTCGAACCATCAAGTTATGCTGCTGATTGAATATAAGCTCGAGCCCACAGGAATCTCAGAATAACTGTCAAAGCCCTTTAGTGGAAAGCAGACATTTACTGATTCTGAAACAATTTGTGTCACATACATGGGTTTGGAAATAATCTGAGCAGTAGTGGCTCATGACCACAGATTTTGGTGGGGCAGGTCGACTTTAATAACAACACAGTCTCAAACAAAATTAAGTTGATATGCTTTCATTCTTGTACTATACTATTTGTTTATTTATTAATTTATTTATCTTTAGAATAAACCCCAAATAAGTAGATGACCATGTAAAGTCATCCAGTCTAGCAGCTGTTTTTAATATACCTTTTTACATTGCTTTCACCAAGAGCACATTTCCAAAAGGGTCTTTATCATCAAACCAGAATTACCAGGTTTCAGCAAAATTGGTTACCAGGTTTCAGCCCAACTCTATCTCAAAAACCACAACTAAAAAATTAGATATTAATGGTTTTCTTCCCTTCACTGTAGATACACATGCATTTCGGATGTACAGGCACGGTGTATACACAGTGGTGTTTCTGGCACTCAGTTACCTGTCCCATGTCTCCACAGTTGAAATTGTTCATAGAGCTAGCTTGGACCTCTACAGTAATAGAGCCTATAATGACACCTAATTTGGGCAGACCCATGCCCCATGGAGTCAGACCATTTTGGAGACACAAAGGATCCACCAGGGGGAGATGAAATATGTGGCTGAGCAAAGCAGGCATGCTGCAAATGCGGCATAGGTAAATGTTAGGGGTACCCAAAAAAGGGAAGAAAATCCCCCATTAATTTAAAACTATTATAATAAAACATTGCAGAAAACACATCCAGTACCAGCCAGTAGTTTGGACACCGTTTCTTGTTTATAAAATCAAGGGTCATCACTGTACCAGAACTTGCATATTGAATACTACCGACAATATGAGCTATCATCATATCATCAGTATATCATCATATACTCTAGCTATCTCTGTCATCTTTTTTATACACCAAGCAGTACAAATATCCTTAAGTTTTCAGTTATTTTTTAATTTCATTTTTCTCAAGCAGGAAGGCTGAAGCCCGTCCCAGTTGACTCTGAGCAAAGGAAGCATACACTGTGAACAGCTCACCAGAAAATTGAAGGGCCAACACACACAAAACCAATTAAACTCACATTCACACCTAGGGGCAATTAAGAATGTACAATTAGCCTTTTGTGCATAACTTTGGGCTGTGGAAGGAAACCGGAGCACCTGGAGAAAACCCATGCAAAAAACACCTTTGCCGGGCATGGGGCTTGAACACAGGGCCTTCTTGCTGTGAGTGGTTTAACACACTTAAAATGCCAGGTAATAAAAGCTCTTAGCGTAAATCACATGACTTTAAGGCAAATATTAAATGGTTCCGGACTTCAGGCTTCTAGAACTACAATGAAATGGTTCTTGTACTATACAGTAGGCAGTAATTGCAGATGTTCCAGTTTGGTTCTTTCCCAGATTTGAAGCTTTCTCATTCTGTCAGTACCGGCAGGTCACAAAAGGTTCAGAGCACTCAGTTCTACTGCTAGAATCTTGATCCTGAAACTTTGGTCATGTCCAAGCTGCAGATCAAGCAACTAGAACCCCCTTTACTGCCCATTGACAGTATATTTTCTATTTTTATATTTGATATTTTGTTTTATGTTAACAAGGTCACTTGACCAAATGTGAGTGTCTCTGGGCCCTAAGGTGAGTAACGAATACTTAAAGAATCTTGAAATCCAATGGGTATCTGTGTATTCTTACGTGTGATGTAAAGTTTTCACAGAATGTTATCCAGTCTGCTTGTCAGCGCGATGCACTGAACGGACTCATGGCCATGTGGGATTTTCATCAACACCATCAAAACAGGACCAGATGAAGAAGTGATGTACAGTTCAGTAACAAAGACTGAAAGTCAAGCTGGCTCACACTTTAATTCCTAAGAATGTCTAATAGCATTGCTTTTAAGAGAGGAATGGCAGGTTTTCATTTGGTGTCTTTCTGTTTTGGATATTCAGAACATGCCATGTGTTTCTGTAAAACTTTATCCTTGCCATGGATATTACTTTACCATGGACAGAAATGGGCCAGCAGAGATACTACCTGATATCAGAATCCCACATGTCCTGTCATATTTTATCCCTGTACATCCTCTGGGATGAGTAGAAGAGGACTGCAGACAGTAAGGCGACTAGCTGTGTCAGACATTTGCCCCACAGGACAGCTGGGACTTGTCTATCATTCGTTCATCCCCCGTCTTTCTTTTAATGTCATATTCTTTACCTGAGGCAGTTTCAAACTACCAGCAAATCCCAGGCAGTGCTACGCCTCCTTTATTTCTCTTTAAGCCATCGCACTTGGGCTGGATATTTGAAGGAGGAATTTCTTCTACAAGTACATTCTAATGATCGCTGGAAGGAATAAAAAACAACCACCTCACACAACGTTGTATATAGGTGTGAGTGTGAATGGTTGTGTGTGTGTTGGCCCTGCAATAGATTAAAGAGCGGCCCAGTGTGTACCCCCAATTTGCCCAGAATCAGCTCCAGTGGATATAGGCTCCAGGCTCCTTGTGTCCCTAGGAGGATGAAGCAGTTAGGTGAATAAATGAGTGTATTATCATAAGCCTTTTGTCTTTGCTTTTGCTTTGGAGGGAGAGAAACGCATTACCAGCTCACCGTCGGTGCATAATTATTACTGTTAATATGACAGAAAGAATTTATACGAAAGGCATTTACATGCAGTGCAAATAAAATACAAAATGTCTAAAAGTGGCGGCACGGTGGAGTAATGGTTAGCACGTATACATCATATCAAGTACTCCAGTTTCCTTCCACAGACCAAAAACATGCACAGTAGGCTTATTGGCTGTTTCAAATCGCCCCAGGTGTGAGTATGCATGGTTGTGTGAGTGCTGGCCCTGTGATGGCCTGGTGAGCTGTCCATGGTATACCCTGCCCCCGCACAGACTTGGCTGAGATGGGCGCCAGCCTCCCCGAAGAGCAGTTGGCCACAGCTGCTCCAATCATCACACTACCTGTGCAATTTGAATACATTTTTTGTCCTATAGGAAACTAGAAGCACTTTTTGTAGATTCTATAGCCACCCCTTAACCTTTCAACCATGTTTCATCTGTGATGTCGGTGTTTAATTTGGCATATCGACACCGTACAGGGAGACCACATTTTTCCATTGTAAATACTCTCACATACATAGTCACGCACTAGATATGTATGTTTTTCTATGACTGCTATAAATTGTTCGGTCTCTGCTGTGTGGTAGGCAGAACAGATCTGTCTGGGGCTCAGTGCTGCGTCTGTGTTTATGTGAAACACACACAGTCTTTTAGTGTCTTCCAGCTACACAAGTAAACTGTCACTGTTTTATAGCAAATCCTCACCAGGCTCCAGTCATCTGCTTTTACTGTGAAACGGAAAAGTGACTCTACTTTGGTTAAATAACGTTGTCTGTTATTTTTTCTTTACCTGTCCGTTTTCAATCAGATGAGCTGAAGAAGTATTTGGAGAGGAGAAGGATGCAGATAGCAGCACAGGGTAGGTGATTAAACACCACATCTTCTCTCTAAACACTTTTGTTATGAAAGAGATTGAATTTTGATTAAAAGCTGGTAGGTTTTCTTTATTTTAAGATTGGGTGAGTGGTCTGGTCTTTAAACTAATGTCTTCCTCCATCTGATAAACATTTTAAAGAGCTTCTACAAGTTTACAAACCTATCCCATGCTTCCAGTGGGCTGTCTTTTAACTGCATCAAAGAGGAACCTCAGAGGAGCCTGCTTTTTATTACGTGGCAGCTTGCACTCGAAACACACCCAGAAGCCCTGAATATAGCATTCTGTATTCACAAGCTTCTGAAAATCATGGCGGAATGGGTGTGCGACTCTAAGCCAAGTGCCTTGTCCACAGTAACATGTGTGCAGTGTTTATGAAAGACTGCAATATTTCGGTCCTGTTATTCCTAAAATGCCCTGAATACAAGGGAAGTGTGTGTGGCCTTAGCCATTTGGCGTTAGATGTGGAGTTTGTCAGTGGCGACGAGTGCGCTGATTTCGTGTCTTGGCTCAGAGCGCTCTCAAAAAACACACATAGAGGGAAATGTCCTGCTGAGTACAGCATGAACTGGAACAGATCTATGAAAGGAGAGTTGGATGCACAAAACAAGAACATGATTCAGGCCAAATAGGACACAGGATATCTGGAAAGATATTAAAGTGTTTCTTTGCCCAAAACAAAATTGTAGGTGATTGTGAGAATGTTCTTCTGTTATGGCACTACCACAAGTGTTATGGTTTAGCATTTTACAAATGGTGATATGATAAAGCAGCAGTCAGACCCAATACAAATCACTGGAAAAGCCAGTTTACTGATTGGGAAAAGACCTGCAATGTGAAAGACATGCATTTCATTCTGGTAGTGCTTAGTTTCTCCTGGTGCCGACTTTATATAGGTAAACTTTGTCCTGTGGATTCACAAGCTTCTCTCTTGTGAGCCAATACTGTAGAAACCATGTGGGTGGGACTGTGGTCTCTTTGGTCAGTAAAAAAAAAAAAACCTGAAAGTTTTGTTTATTATTAAGCAGCAGACATACCAGACTTTTGGCTCACTATTTTCTTACTGTTTCTTGACACATCTGCAAAAACAAACAACAACAAAAAAGCTTAGCCATCCCACCACTAATAAATAATAGTTTTTTTTTCTTTTTTGTCTGCTACACTTTTCAACTTTTGGATTGGTGTACTTAATATTATTCATTCATTTACTGAATTAGGGTCCTACTCGGGCCACGGTGAGGCTGGAGCCTATCCCAGTCGACTCTGGGTGAAGGCGGGGTATACCCTGAACAGCTCAAACGTCCATCACAGGGCCAGTACACACACACACACACACACACATACCCAACCATTCATACTCACAGTCACACACAGGGGCAATTTGGAACAGCCAGTTAGCCTAATGTGCATGTCTTTGGACTGTGGAAGGAAACCAAAGTACCTGGATTAAGCCTACGGTACCACGGGAAGAACATGCAAACTCCACACAAAAACGCTCTCACAGAGCCCAGGACTCAAACCCAGGACCTTCTTATTATGAAACAAACTTGCTAACCACTACGCCACTGTGTCACTCTATTTCCTATTAGCATTGTTAAAAAGGGAGAAAATCTTTCTTTTGTTTCAGCTGTAATTGGGAACCAGTCAGATACTGAATCAGATCCTGTAGAGAAGACACTTCGAAATCAGATTGAAGAGGAGAAGACGATGTATGCACTTATTATTTCAATACTTTATGGAAATGATCCTCTGTATTTTCGGTGTGTATGGTATCAGTGTACAGAACATTAACAATGTTATTTATTTTTAAATTCATAGTTATAAGAGCACTTTTGAACAGTTAAAAGGCTTGAAGACAGAGATTGAACATCTACAGCACCTGAATCAGAGATCAAAGATCAAACTACAGAAGGACTTCCAGGACTGTTGCACCCAGGAGGCAGCAAGGCTACAGGTTCTCCTTTAACTTGCATTTAATAAAGTAATACTGCATCAGTCACACAAACCCATAAAGCAGTGTACACTCTACAGTCTCCAGATGGCTGATCCTGTACAGACATTTCTCAGATCCAGTACACATTTTCAATGTCATGCAGCAACAACATCTGACCAGCAGACTGTGCTGGCGACACTGTTTTGATCTTGTCAAAACGAAATATGAATCGGCCATCCGGACATATGAGCAGCTGTACAGCATTGCTTAGTTCGTAAATCTTTCCAGAGGAAATGACTTGTCTTTCACACTAACTTAGGATGGTCTGTTTTGGGTTTTCTCATTAACATTGAGGTCGATTGGGCTGTATTTAGGTCTGGCTGTAGTGAATAAACAGGCTTTTAATATTCAGTGGAAACATCAGCGTTGGTGGAGTATATGACTTGGAAAATGCTTTCTTTTTAGGACGAGGAAACTACAACTTTAATTCTAAAACACATAGTTGTTTCATTTTATCTCAAATACTGGCAAATTTTTTAAGGCTGCTTTGAAGCAGCAGCAGAAAATTATCATTCATTCATTTTCTGAACCGCTTATTCCTAATTAGGGTCGCAGGGAGGTTGGGGCCCATTTCAGCCGACTCTGGGTGAGGGCAGGTACACCCTGGACAGCTCGCCAGGCCATCACAGGGCCGTCAGTCACACAACCATTCGCACTCACACTCACATCTAGGGGTGATTTGGAACAGCCGATTAACCTACTGTGCATGTTTTTGGACTATCGGAGAAAACCCACGCAAGCACGGGGAGAACATGCAAACTCCACACAGAAACGCCCGAGCTGGGAATCGAGCTGTGAGGCAGACGTGCTAACCACTACGCCACTACGCCACTGTGCCACCTCAGAAAATTATTACTTTCTAAATATATATATTTAATATATACTATATTAATAATTTAGGGAAATAATCCCTTGGAATGGGAGCGCACACACACACACACACACACACACACACACACACACAGGAGCAGAGGTCAGCAGTGTACTCAAGGGCACTTTAGCTGTGAAGGTGGAGAAAGGGGAGGAGGGTGCACCCGTTGCTGGCATACATTTTTCCTGCTGGTCCGCGAATCGAACCAGCGACCCTTCTCACAAACCCACTTCTCTAACCATTAGGCCATGCCCCTGCCAATGCCCCATGCCGCTATGATTTGAATGTTCTGTCTGATTCTCTCATACGTTACGATTACAGGTGTTACAGGTACTCGGCTGTTTAGCTTAAACAATTAGCTAAATACATTTATGATAACTGTGTGTGATTTTGCAGCACAATGAATGCTCAGAAAGTACAAGAAAAAGCCAGAGCCAAGACAGCCTTCTTTCATCCAGGTGAGACATGGATACAGTTATACATTCCTAGCATGTAAAACTATAGGAACAGTGAGAATAAATAGGGAAAAAATGTATTTAAATAGTGTGTAGTATTGGTGAGTATTGGTGAGCATACCTGTACTAATTTATTTTTTAAAATGCTCAGCTTTATATCTTACCGTCTACTTTTGCACAGTCACTTGTCAGATGTTACATGACCAATTCCTATTTGATTTAGGCTACTATACCATGACTCGGGTTATTTTCAAGTTTGATTGTGTCATCTGAAATGGGTGTCGACAAAGAGCTTGAATCTAGGTCACTCAAATTAGTTGGGACACTGATTAAATTCAGAATGACATCAGTATCAGGAGCAGTCTGAATGACCTTGATGGTGGTAAGATCCTTGATCGAGGAGGTTGAGTTCAAGTTAACAAATGTTCCACAACAGTCGTCATCCTTATATTCCAGCCTGATGTGTGTTTGACCTGTTCAGTGAGCTCCTCAACAGTGTCTGGCACCAGTGGCAGATCCATCCTCTCGGAGCTGTCGTCACGGAGCAAGATAAGTCGTCGTATGGGATTTGCAATGAAGAGTCCTGGATGTGTCTTGAGAACAGGAAAGGGGGAAGGAAAGCATTATTTTGATGTTCCATGTCAAGGACTATTCAGTGACATCCACCTTGCCTTCAGTGCATAATTGTAATATAGTCATAAATTTAATGGTCATCTTTAATACTTGGAAGTCTATGTCTACATAAAATCTGGAATCATCCATCAAAACAATCATGGACATCAGCAGTCACTGTGTTTCTTTTTTGGTGATGCTCTGCCAGGCCTTTACTGCAGCTGTCATCAGTTTCTATTTTTTTTATTCTTGGGGCATTTTAGCTTCAGTTCCACTAATTTGCCTTTGGAGTATGCTTCAGGTCATTGTCTGTCTGCACTGTGAAGCATCATCCAATAGGTTATGTATATTACTCATATAGCTGAATGCGAGTAGATAATAAAGCCCTATACATTTCAGAATTCATTTGTCAGCTGTCAGATCATCAATAAGCACAATTCCACTGGCAACCATACAGTCCCACACCATAAGATGAAGTGGCTTACTTCAGATCATAAGCAGTTTCTTCATTTCTCCAGACTCTTCTCATCGTGCCAGTTTAATACATGTTGGTCTTTGTCTGATCTGTACTTGAAGGTTGCTCCAAAACTACTTTTTTGTTCTTCTGTACTCCAGCCTTTCTGATGGTTTACATCTTGTGGTAAACCCTCCATATTTACATATTGTTGAAGTTTTCTCTTCTTTGGTGTCTTTAACACAGAGATACCTACCTCTTAAAGGGTGCTCTTGATTTGGCCAGAAGGGGAAAGAATTCTTCTGTCCTTTACTACAGTTGCTTTCTGTGGTCTTCTGGGTCTTTTGTTGCTTTTGAGCACATTGAAAGAGAATCGGAAACACCTAATATTGTGCTATCTCTCTCATGGGTTTGTTTTAGGTTTGAGTTTTCAACTTAAAGATGGCTTGCGTCACTGTCAGTGACAGCGCTTTAGACTTCGCAAATATAAATTCAGCATATGAAATAAGAACAAGTCCTTTTATTTACTCACAATAAGTAAAATATCGAGATAACACACACCTAGATCATGGATGAGTTGGGTAGGGCAGTGGTGGCTCAGTGGTTAATGCTCTGTCTTACTGATCCAAAGGTTGGGGGTTCAAGGCTTAGTACCACCAAGCTGCCACTGTTGGGCCCACATAACCCACAAAAACAAAAAATAAGATGGTGATATTTTCACAGATGTGAATGAGGTCCAAGCGTGCAGGAATGGCCCCTTCATCTTCCTTTTGACCTTGTATTATTTCATGAGCCTTATCCCTGATTTATTAAAAAAAACTTTCATGTCATTCTTTCTGTTGAAAAGACCACATTGCTTCTCAGCCCTTTATATATTGTGATAAGACAACTAACAACTAAAATAAAACTTTGTTATACTATTTCTGGTTGTGGTGCTTTGAGCTGTATTAAACTAACTTTTGATTCATTTATTATTTGTATTTAAACATTGTGCGCCAGTATAAATTATGCTAGACATAATTTTTATTAGACTTGTTGTACCTTTTTTTTTTTTTTTACCAAATTCCAGCTCCATGCATGATCACCACAGCAATAACCAAGACAGAGCATCAAGCAGCCAACCTACACACTCTACTCAAGAGTTCAGGTAAACAACCTGGAAATTGCACACAAGCTGCTATGGACATTTTTGAATCTTTCCAAATACCATTCCATGACAAAAGGACACTGTTACTATGGTACAGAGCAGTAAAAGATCACCCAGATGTTTAGAATATTGCTTAGGTAAGAACAAGAATATCAAAGTCATAAAAATGGCTTCAAATCTAGAGTGGAAAGGTAAAATGTTTAAATAAAATCGGCAGAAATGTTCTGCCAATGTGACAACTCAACACTTTGGAGGTTCTGAAAAGATGCAATTAGTAATACAGCTTTAATCTCTGTGCCAGTTTAGAGAATCATTAAAGATTTTCAGTGAAATTCCTTCCTCACTAAACCAATCTTAAACAGAGGGCCAAAATACATAACAGGATTTCCTCCATGCATACACCACCACCTACAGGTTCATTTTTATCTAGCCTAGAAACAAACAAAATGAAAAGATCTGAGCACAGAAATCATCTTACAACAGGTTATACAAGTAATTCATGAGGCTCTTCATAGCATCAATGATCAGCCATTGATTGAATTAATAGATGCTGTAAACATCCACTACTCTAAATAAAAAGGCCACGACCATGGAGAGCCATAATACAGACATTAAGAAAAACTTCTCCACCCTCGATTTAGAAGTATTTCCTATAAACAACCAAAAAAAAAACAAAACCCCCAAATAAATAAATAATAAAAATACACATACATACATAAACATTTACACACAATCCAGTTTTGTAAATAACTTACCTATATATGTTAGGGATACATGACACAGTCGCTGTTATTTTATTGATAAATATGCCAATGCACACTAAAAATAAAATAAAACTTTGGCTTAATTAAAAAAAGAAAAAAAAAAAAACAAGCAATGAATCACACAAATGGATATTTAGCGTTGACTTTTTGCTAATGTTGTAAGTGTAATTTAGGTTAAAACTTGAACTGAAATCATTTACACAGAGTCAAATTATTAAAACCTATTTTTGCCTGGTCTACTAATTATCATCATTGGTTTTACGGAAATGTCAGTGTAATATTACCAGTTTAATGATGATGATAATTTTAATAAAACCTCCACATTGAATATAAACATAGAAAAACAAGGTGAGACTTGATGTGAGATTTGTTTGTAGCCTTCGCTTAAGTCCACATCAATAAATACCAGACTGGTTGTTTTATTATTATGGTTTTGTTTCTTACATTAAAGCACATTATATATTTAATTTGTTAATGTGTATGTTATTTAGAGCCTTGTCGTCTGATGGCTTTGCCTCAACATCTATTCCACTGACTGGAGACCAACAGACTGATGCAGATATTATGGCCTTCATCAAAGCTAGACAAAAGCTGCTCACAAGAACAGGTATCTCGTTTAAATAAACATTTACCGATCTGGAACTGAAATACAAAGACTATTTAATATTTACAGTAGATTCTATTAAACACTTTAGCAACAGTCCCATGAACTGCTACATGATACATAAAGGGCAAATAAGTCAAGCTGTGAAAAACAACCAACACTGGTATGGAAAATAATCAAAACAATTAAATGTTCAGATAAACTGTACAATAAAGGTGATTTATTGTCTCTGAAAAGTTTTGCATGTGCTTCATGTGTCTGAGCTTGTTAATGTGATTGAAGCAATGAGTCTGAAAAGAGTCAAGTTCTTTGGGAAGATAGTGAACAAGTTAGACAGATTTTCTGCTCAGAGCTGTTGACTGGGGATGGTACAATTGTACATTGTGGAGTTGCTATTTCACATATAATTATAGAACGTGACGGAGTTGGTGCTACTGAGTTTGTACCTACCTAGTGGTTGGCTTTGCTGCTTGAAGCACTAGTACACTTGTGCATATTAAAAATGTGTTTTGGTACTTGTGGTGTTGGGATGCTGGCGTTAGTTAACCATGTTACTTGATGTACTGCTAGTATAACTGATAACTTGTTTGAGATAGAAGTGGTAGGCTACCAGTGGACTGGTTTGCTCCAAGTGGGGCTTTAATGTTTGACATTTTTGGTGTAAGGATGTTCTACATTAGAGCTTGTAGAGAATGCCACCTGAGGGGGTAGTGTTGTAGTATTTATAGTGGACTCTGCTGCTTGAGAGGAAAGTATAACAGGCTCGAGTGAGTCAGTTGCTGGAGATATTAATACACCAGAACTGGTGGGGTTTGCAGTTTGAAGTGATGCTTCACTAGATGTTAAGGTGTGTGTTGATTGAGGGAATTCGGCACTTGTGCTATTTGAACTTTCGGCACTTGTGCTATTTGAACTTGTTGGGGAGGTAAAGCAACATTCTTTCACGAATTTTTCCGAGCATGTTTCCTGTTCCTCATGAAGGAAATCCCAGTATTTCTTACAAAGTCTTTAATTTTCTGTACAGTTCTACCGTTCAGTATAGGTTGCTCGAGGATTTGACAGCATCGAGCTTCGTGTACCGTAGCCAGCCTTCCATAGTAAATGTGTTTTTTGAAATGCCTCATGATTGCCATCCTCTCTTCTTCTGACCACTCTACTTTTTTGAGTGGTCGTACGCGTGGTTGCTCCGCCTGCTCCTGGGTAGGATTCCCTAGTTCAAAAAAAAGAGAGAGAGAAAGTTTGTTCATTTATGTACACAGATAATTAAAGATAAAAATCACACAAATCTGTAGTGATTTAAAATATTCACAAAATCATTGGATAACCATGAAGCTCAAAATAAATCCATGTTTCCAGAAGTCTCCAACTGTACTACACACAACAGGTATTAGATATTACACAACCCTCTTAAATATCGTTGCATCTTGCTGTTTCATATTTACAGTGTTTTATTCTCTTTCATTCATCATTTTTTAAGCCGCTTAATCCTAATTAGGGTTGCAGGAAGGCTGGCGCCCATCGCAGCCAAGCAAGTCATGACAGTGGGGTGCATTCTGGACAGCTCGCCAGACCACTGCAGTGCCAACACATATACAAGCAATCATACTCCCACACCTAGGTCAATCTGAAAAAGCCAATCAAGCCCACTGTGCGTGTTTTTGGACTATGGGAGGAAACCAGAGTACCCAGAGGAAACCCACACTTGCACGGTGAGAACATGCACACCCCACACTGAAATGGCCTGAGCATTGAACCCCGTACCTTCTTGCTGTGGGGTGAAAATGCTAACCACGCTTTATACTATTACATTAATTTACAAATGTATTTGATTTAGGGTTTTTTACAGCCTTATTTCTATGTCCAGGTTGCCTTTATATGTTTATATTTAGGGGGAAATCGGCATCACAACCAAGACTTTTTTTTTTTTTTTACACTTTGTGTTAAACTGTGCACATATACAGTAGCAGTGCAGCATTTTCTATAAACATACCTTTAGGTTCTTCTGTTGTATCTTCTGTTGAACTTTTAGATTTGCTCGTCTTCATGTTAGACACTAATGCTAATATGCTTGCACTTCTTGCCTCATGATCTTTGAAATATCCTTTTTTTTTTTTTTTTTTTACAGGAAACAAAAAATAAAAGTGTTATTAGTGCAATATAGAACAAAACCTAGAGGAATTGGGTTAATTTATTACACATTATCCCCTTATACTACACAATAATGTATCCTAAACATCAGCTTACCAATTTAAAAATATATTTTTGTCTGTATTTTTTTTGTTTGTTTTTAACCATCATGCCAAATATTTTATTATTTTTTTTCATTCTACAACCATGGTTTCTTGACTGGTAAAGACAGTGGCACCAAAATAAAAAAAAAAAAAAAAAAAAACGTACCATTGTCTTCCTCGAAATATTCATCTTCACTGTCGCTCTCGCTGATCTCCTCTGAAAAGGTCATTTAATTGCATTTAATTAGCAGTTGTTTGGTGGAATGGCAAATAGACCTGCTTTTAAAAATAAATATATTAAAAACCTGGTAAATATTTCTAATGATTCATTTATATACTATAGGCTTAGATAAATTAATAAGAAGAGGTGTATACCTGGTAATACAATGTCATCGAGAGACTGTCCAAGCATCTTCACTGCATTGCCCTTCTCTATGGCCAAAATAAGTTTGCAGATTTTGGCCAAGCGAGACATGGCATCAGATTTCCTGTAGTATTCTTTACGGAGGCTTATATCATGCCCAATGTACTTCGCCAGCTTTTTAAGCTCATGGTTCTTTAATGTGAGGACCTGGCTTAGTATGGAAATGTATCTGCAGAATTTGATAGATGTCAGTTCATCAGGATTTGTCACACCAGACTCCCTGACACAAAGTCGCAGGGCATTTTCTCCTCTGTAGCATCTTCCACTTCTGGGTTGACCAAACACATACATGTTGTTTTTGGGGACACTGCATTGCTCTCTCTTTTCAATCAGTAGCTTTAGGACTCTGATCATGTCAGGAGTCAGAATTATCGCTTCTGGATCCCCTATTTTCTGTCTAACCAGGATTTTACAGTACTTCTCACAGAACACTTTTTCGAATGCTGTCAGCGTCGCAGAGATTTCAGGATCCTGCTTTTGGTCTCTCTCCTGAAAGTTTTTGATGGTCAACTGTGAGAATTCTCCATGTCTGCGATTAAACATAAGGATTTGTGCCAGGGTCACTTTGCAAAGGTCAGCATAACTCTGAGCAGATGGTGTTTCCCTCAATTCCTTCAGTGCAGTGTGTGCAGCCTTTTCCAGGTAGCAGTGGAGCACTCTCACGTTGTTGACAAACGGCAGTAAAAAAGACTTGGATTGGACGCCTGACCGTCGATCGCCACCAAATGCAAAGTTAGACTGTGCGTTTTTAAAAAGGTCCATGAATGTTGCCGTTGCCTGGATTAGTTTTTCGTCATTAACCTCTAATGCTTGTCGTGCGCTCAAGATGCAATATTTCCTCAAAGCCAATCCGATTCTGCGTGCGAGGCTCGGTATGGCAAAGCATTTTGTTTCCTTATTAAATTCAGCAATTTCTTTCACTCCTTCAGTGACAAATGAAAAGCTGGATGGTTTAATAGCTTCTGCCAGGTTCCTTATGGCAAATTTATTGCGCAAAAGAATCAAAAACTTTCCAATGCATCGGAGAGTTTGTCTAACAAATGCATGACGTCCTTTGCATTTGCCATTTTCGTCAAAGAAAGCTTGAGCCAGTTTCAAAGCGTACACATCATTTCTGATGGTCTGTGCAACTTCATCCTGATGCATATCACAAAGCATTTTCTTTACATCATCTGAAAGGTCTTTTAAGTGCGGGCATTTGGCTAAAGCTGCCAAACCCAAAACAGACTTTGAATTCTTCAGCATGTCTCTGTCGGGGTTGGATGGGCAGCGTCTCACATGCATACAAAGTTTTTTACGCATATAGAGCCCATTACAGAACATGCAGTATTCAAACTTATGCTTGTCACTATCATCTTTTGGCTTTCGTTTCACTTTAATCAGTCCGGTGCCGTTCATAAGAACAGAGTTGTTATGTTGGTAATTTCCTCTGTTCCTTAGTATTTCAAGGATGTGCGCCCTCTGTTTTGAGTTCTTCTGCAGTTTAAAAGCAGTTTCAATCTCAAAGTTGTCTTTTCTGTGTAATTTTAAATGCCGTGATATTTTTGTACAAGCCTTCCCACAAACAAAACAGAAGTTAAGCTTTGTAGTCTGCGTCACTATATTACTCTGAACCGGTGGTATCGCCTGCTCATTTATTTCCTTTGAGGTGACAGAAGTCTTGGCTTTCTTTTTAGATCGCTCCATGTCTGAATCCTCGTCCATGTCTGTATCAGAGTCAGGTAGGAATTCTTCCTCTGATGAGAAATTTTCATCATGGCTGTCCTCATTGCTCAGACATAAATCCTTATCAGCTTCAGATAACTGAACAAATGAAAGCAATGCTGGTAAATGGTGCGTTATGAAAAGGGAATATCATAAGATCAAACAAAACCATTAGTACTGCTGAGTGGACGGAAACACACTTGTGGTTGAATCCTTGGCCATGCGACATAGCACAGTGGGGG
Organism: Porochilus rendahli; assembly: GCA_039654305.1. Taxonomy (NCBI): domain Eukaryota; kingdom Metazoa; phylum Chordata; class Actinopteri; order Siluriformes; family Plotosidae; genus Porochilus; species Porochilus rendahli. The sequence continues at coordinate 41,228,427 of JBCNYG010000021.1, read as the reverse complement.
TTTAACAGGGATTTGAACCCATGACCTCTTGATCATGAGCCCAGCACCATAACCACTACACCACATTCCTAGTAGGATTAAGGCCTTCAGAAAATGGATGGATATACTTCTAATCAAATCAAATATTTGCAATAAATACATTTTTTATTAAATTATGAAAAATAAACATTTTCCTTTAGATGTTCCTGTATAATCAGTGACATGAGGGTCAGACTGTACTCCAAAAAAAAACCCAAACAAACAAGAAATGATTTGTGCTTTTTAAGCATCAAACGACATGCCTGTGTAGTATTGGGAGTCGGAGATGAATCATTATTACACTGTTGCGTCTCTTCAGTCTGTATCTGTTTGGGAAAGATCTTCCTGAATTACGCTGTTCATGTGCGCCCCCCTGTGGCTGCTATATGTTTGTGCACGTGAATGCCCACACAGATTTTTCTTAATTCGGACCATATCCCCATCAAGAAATCAACACTAATAATAATTGTTATTTATGTTTAAAATTTACTTCAATGACCTTTTCTGCTGGCTGCATTTGGCATGCCTCACCCTGACATGTGGGCGGTGCTTCTTCACACTAAGAGTAGAATACATGAAGTGAGATGAAAGTAAAGACTTGCTATTTATTACTTTTTTTTTTACACATACATTTCAGGCCAAATGATCCCATCAAAAGCCCCTACCTGTGTGGCTGCTGCTGGACAAGACTGTTGTTCCTCTTCCATACAAGTCTGTTGCTCTTCCAAGATCTGCTGTAAAATAAAATTAAATAAACTTTACATTACGCCACAGTTCAGAAAGTGCAGAAAAAACAGCACAAAGTAGGTCAGTTTGTATTTTATTTCCTTTGAGAGATTGTGTTATTACACAGCAGGCAAACACTAAGTGAATAGTAACCTGTTCTGCCTCTTCATTACACTCCATCTCTCCCACCTCATCACTCATCTGCAACACAGTATTACAGGACTGCGGTCATAAAACATTTCAGAAGAGGCACATTCACATTACTGTATCATCGCTTCTGCAAATATAATCTATTCTATTATGTTGAATGGTTTCTTTATTAAGGACAAGATCAGATCCAAATCAAACCTGATTTGTTAGCTGAGATTCAGATGTTTCTTCATTACTAGATATCTTTACTTCACTCACGTACTAGAGAGAAAATAAAGAAGAGAGGAATGATTTAGAAATGTGGCGTGATGTTACAAAGCTCCACAAATGTGATTAATGTGTTCAAGAATGCATTTAATTTAATTTGTAAAAAGTTCTGTGTAAACATTTAAAAAATAGCCGTTCTATAGAACGTCATAACCCCTCAGACAGGATGTCTCATGGGCACGGAGGACAAAAGCCATCATCCCCTATACGAACAGTTTCGGACAATCAACATATTATTAGCCACCCTACACACAGGTTTAGGTCATAGGGAGTGCCTATGCAAATGTTCAGAAAGCTGGCCTGTGCATGAGCTGAGCAATGGCTTGGACAAACTTTACATGTTCAAGTTCACTGTGCCAAGGTCAAAGGTCACATATGCAAATTAGCTACCCCACACACAGGTTTAGGTCATAGGGAGTGCTTATGCAAAGGTTCAGAAAGCTGGCCTGTGTGTGTGTGCCAAACAATGGCCGGGACCAAGTTATTGTCATGCCGCCGCCAAGTTCTAAGGTCATGTGCCAAGGTCAAATATGCAAATTAGCTACTACACACACAGTTGTAGGTCATAGGGAGTGCCTATGCATAATTTCAGAAAGCTTTCATGCATATGAGTCAAGCTATGGCCTGACAAACTTTATTTGCTCAAGGTCTCTGTGCCAAGGTCACATATGCACATTAGCTACCCCATGCACAACTTCAGGTCATAGCCTATTTAAGAAAGCTGGCCTGTGCATGAGCCAAGCAACGGCTGCGACAAAGTTACTTTCACACTGCCTGCCTGTCCGCCAAGCCACACCACAATTCCCTCCAGCCATAACTGGCTGAGGGATAAAAACACGTTAGAAGTGTGAACTGATGTTAAATTGGCAAGGGTATAAAATCAATTTGGATGCCACTGGTCTACCACAACAACCAAAACAACCACGATGCACCAGAGATGGAATTAAAGAAAAATATTACATAGATAAGTTAGTATTTTAAACTGGATGCAAAGCAGCAATTTATTTTTTAACTACGATAAAAGTAATTTCATATATAAATTAATATCTGCAGAAATAATTAATTCATCATTCATCCTCAGTGCTGCTTTATCCTGGTTGATCCACACTGCACAAACACACATTCCCACCTAGAGGCAATCAATCCTTTCTAACACACAGTGTTTTCTATGGGTCAGGATTAAATCAGGGCCCCTGATGTAATTAGGCAGCAACACTACCCACTATAATATGTAAAATTATATAATGTGTTCATTCAGAAATATATAGTATGGTTAATTGGATTAGGAAAATGAATAACTAACAGACTCATTTACCTGCTGAGTTACAGACGCAGGCAACTGGCATCGACACCGACACTTACAGATCAACTGTGCCACCGATGTGTTCTGCACAAATGACAAGTAAAACACTGTAAGTGATGCAACACATACATTAATGACTGTAAAAATGTGACTCACAAGTAACCAGAATTTGAAGATCTTACTTGTTCTGTTGTCTGAACAGCTTTATCAGCTCGTATAGGCACTTCATTACACTCCTTCTGTAAATCAGTCAGAACACATTACTATTAATGGGGCAGTAATGGCTCACGGTTAAGTTGCTGGCTTACTGATTCGAAGGTCGGGGGATCAAACCCCACTATCACAGAGTCACTGCTGCAGGCTGTTCTCTGCTCTCGTACAGAGTTGTCTGAGATGGGCACCGGCCAACCTGAGGCCCGAATTAGGATTAAGTGGTTCCGATAATGAGGGTATTTTTGCTGCAACTTTAGTGCCCACTGCTGTCTGCGAGGTGAATTACAACTGCAGTAGAAACAATAAAATACTTTTCCCCATCAATCAGTTCCTAAACTATCCTCTAAAGAGCATTATAGGTAAATGGAGACTAAATAAAATAGTACAGAAATACACAAATCAAGCACTTACACAATTTTTACAAGTTTTATATCAAACACTACCCTGTTACACTTTTTACTTATTCGTATGGCTCAAATTACTTTAAAATATCCACTTAAAAATAAATAACATTTAAAATAGTTAATATTAGTTTAAATATTTGATAATATTACAAGGTGAAATATGCAGACGGCAGACAGTGGAGTATAAACCTTTCCGTGTGTAGATTGCATGAGGCCATGGCTTCCTCTATGCATTTGGATTTCTACTATACTGCAAATATGTAATTTGTACTACAAGTACAAATATGTAATTAGAATCTTGGCTCTTTTTCTTTTGGCCCAGGAGTGTAGGTATGAGAATGGTTTGTATCTGTGTTAACCCTGGCAACAGGTTTAGGGTGTACTCCGCCTCTCACCTGCTTCCCCACAGCCCTAACATATAAGCATTACAAATAATGGAAGGACTTCTAAAAGCCAGACGCTCAAGTACTTTCAGCAACTAGAGAAAGCTGACTTTCAAGGTTTTTATTTGGTATGTCACTATGTTTTAACTCCACAGAGCTCATACCTCAGTGTCGTCTCGATAATCCACTACTGATTCCGAATCCAGCCTCGCGCTACATTACACACATCAGTCAAACAGTGACTGGTTGATGATAAAGTTATTTGTATTAGGAGGATTCATTAGCGCACACAGATGACGTTTTCTGAATCAAGAATGCACAGGTACACATTTGTACTGTTCAAACCAAGTCAAATACAATCCAGCACAAAGCTGTCATATAACACTTCATTAAACGTGCCAACTGAATATAAAAGAGTTAGCCAGACACCATTAACTTTAAGGTGGAATGTGGGGACTGAACACCACATTTCAATGGCAGAACCTAGGCCAACAACTTGCTAACGTTTTGTCAAGGGGCAAGCTTGTTGATCCACATAAATATACTGTAGTCATTTGTCTGGTTTGGTTTGTTGCACATAACATCTCACCAAACAGTAGCACGGTGGCATAGTGGTGAGCATGTCCGCCTCACAGCAACAGGCTCTTTGGTTCAAGTGTCGGGCTTTCTGCGGAGTGTCCATGTTCTCCCTACACTTACATGCATAATAGTCTTATTGGCTGTTCCAGATTGCCCCTTGCTGATGTGAGTGTAAATGGGCCCTTAATAGGACCCAGTGGTTCGAGCCAGGTTGGGGTGTTTCTGTGTGGCATTTGTGTGTTCTCTCTGCTTTTGTAGGTATGCTGGTTTCCTCCCACAGTACAAAAACATGCATATGAGACTAACTCATATGCAGTAAATAAACATAAAACCAAATTTGAACAAAATTGAATCTACCAGGTCATTACACATAACATAAGTTTCAAGACGGATGTAAAGAACACAGTGTTGTCACTTTGGCACTAAAAAACAGACCTGAGGTGTAAAAACACACACTCCTATCTCACGATTACAGATGCAACATGGTGTAAACTGCTGCATTTACTGCTGTATGGAATTCTCTATGTAGCAAAACAACCATCAGACAGAACTAAGCGGTTCGGCCAGTGAGTGATTGAGTGAGTGAGTGTTGTGCTCTAGCACCACAGCAAAGGAAGCAAACCTCAGATAACTTTTAACCTTTGGGATAAAATTCCCTTACCTTGTTTACGGTCTGTGATGGAGTTGTACATGCTTCCTGCTCTTGCAGAGCTGTTATCTGAAGAAACCCACAGTAAACTATTCATTATACATAACAGAGGGCAGTTTACACTATTCAAAGCACACATTATCTAGATACCGCACTGGTTCCTCTGAAATACCTTTAGTGACTTGTTTATTATTTTCACAGTTCAAGACCAGACTAGGAAAAACCCCTCCTTCCACACAAGGACTACTTGGTTTGGAAGTAAAACAAAACATTTCAGATTCTAACCTGTACTGTAGTGTCGGATTCTGCTTGCAGCTCCTCACACACCTGCTGAAGATGATCAAGTTATCAGAACGTACTTACTCTCAAGAACAGATTCACTTGACAAAGAACAAATAAATAACATTACCTCTTCCTTAATGTCAACCTGAGATGGGTTCGCTATACACAGCCACTGTAAACACAGCAGGATTAGTGTAGAATGGACATTTACTCAACCTTTTTCTTCAACAGATCTACACACATCCAAACTTTGTACCTGTAGCACAAACAAGGTTTAGGTACATGCTTCATAGATCACTTTGACAGCCTGAAATCGACCTGGGAGCCTCAAACAGACTTGAAATAGAATAAATCAATAAAGTTGCTATATGATGTTAGTGTTTCATTAGAAGTTTACTTAAAAGTAGTTCTAACATGCCTCTTTCCCTTTATACAATTTATATTGCATGAGAAGAAAACCTTTTAGTATGTCTGTTTGGTGACCACTAATGCACTAGGTGCAGCAACATTAACATTAACACAACATGCTCACAATATTCAATTCAATTCAATTTTATCTGTATAGTGATTTTTACCATTGACATTGTCCAAAAGTAAAAAACAAAAATTCACAGGTCAGGGCTAGCATCAGGATAAACAGAGACATCTGAATAAGTACTACGATAAAATCACTGGGGGCAGCACAGTGGTGTAGTGGTTAGAACATATGCCTCACAGCAAGATGGTCCTGGGTTCGAGCCAGGTTGGGGTGTTTCTGTGTGGCATTTGTGTGTTCTCTCTGCTTGTGTAGGTATGCTGGTTTCCTCCCACAGTACAAAAACATGCATATGAGACTAACTGACTGTTCCAGATTGCCCCTTGGTGTTGGAATGAGAGTGAATTGGCCTGCCATGGTTTGGCATGCTGTTCAGGGTGCACCACGCCTTTGCCTACTGTTGGCTGAGATCGGCTCCAACCTACCCGCCACCCTAATAGGATTAACTATCTCGGCAAATGAGTGAGTGAGAGTGAAATCATCGGAGCATGAACACCACGTGAATAATGTGGCCAACACCTACATCTTGGCTTATTTTGTGCTGAAGATACATCGACAACTAAAGAGGCATCATTTTATCTGCTTGTGAAACAGTAAATAAACATAAAACCAAATTTGAACAAAATTGAATCTACCAGGTCATTACACATAACATAGGTTTCAAGACGGACATAAAGAACACAGTGTTGTCACTTTGCCACTAAAAAACAGACCTGAGGTGTAAAGACACCCACTCCTGTCTCACGATTACAGATGCAACATGGTGTAAACTGCTGCATTTACTGCTGTATGGAATTCTCTATGGAATGTAGCAAAACATGACCATCAGACAGAACTCGAAAGCACCTCTGAAACAGTTTTGGTGTAAACTGGCCTGTAGTTTAACTGCAACCGACTTCAAACAATCAGGGCATAAATCATGGAAAGGTTTTTACACTGCTTAGAACCAAGCACTGTGCGACAGTGAAAACAAAAAATAAAAGGGGGATGGTGGGAATGGGGGTTAGGGGCAGATTAGAGCTAGCATCTCCAACAAACTGACCCACAGACTTTCTTAATCAGATTGATAAACACTGCTTTAAAATCAAATACAATATCAATTTGTTTTTATGTAATTCACCACTTCATGGTTGTGTGTGTGTTGGCCCTGTGATGACCTGGCTAGTTTCCCAGGGTGTGCACTGCCCTCGCCAAGAGTCGGATGAGATGGGTGCCAGCCTCCTCGCGACCTTTTTTAGGATTAAATGATGGTAATTTTTTTATTTTACAAGCTGACAAAATTATGTCTCTTTGATTGTTGTTGATGCAACTCCTGCACAAAAAAACCCAAAATATAGGTCTTGGCCATGTTGTTCACGTGGTGTTAGCGCTCCAATGATTTCATCAAAAATTTCCCGGTTTATCCTGATACTGGCCCTGTCCTGTGATTTTTGTAGTGTATTGTAAGCTTGTGCACTTATTTGCACTCTAGATGTGCACAAATCAGCCTCTGTATTAGCCTGGGTCACTACTATCTTAATATATCAACAGTATACATATATACACAATACTGTATATACACAATATAACCTGTTTATGCTATACTCACCGTGCCTCTGCGCCAGGGCAGGTCATAACCCCCATAATCAAAAGTGATCTCCTCCCCTGGATGAATGTCCCGCAGTGCAAACAAACACAAATGCGGGATGCGGCTGACAGTGATGACCTTCACCTTCGCGTTGGGGTTACTATCATCATTCACGAGTCGCCCGAGAGACCCGTCATCCACTGAAGCATCGATACTGCAAAAACAGAAAATATCCACTCGTGTGATGAATTTAAGCACCTTGCGAGCACACAAACACAAGTCTCTTAACAGCTCATCAAGTGTTTGGGGATGAAACAAGAGAGTTTGGGCATAAAAAAAACCCTCAGTTCATTTCACTGCTCAGACCTGCCTCAGTTATTGCACAAGGTTACTTCTGATTTAAAAGTTTAAGGGAGCAAAAAATAATACTTTTTTTAATGTTTTAAATGTTATGTCTTTGAAACTTTTACAAATTATGTGGATACGGTGCACGTTGGGGTACTTACTGCTACTGTTACTAGGACTAACGTCTCACATAGCTGGTGACATGAGAGAACAACGGCTGGCACATTCTGGTGTATTTTGGAGGCGGTGCAGAAATATGAATGGAGTAAAATTTGCAAATGAAGACATGGTAACCAGTTAAAAAACAGCAAAAACAAACAGTTCTGCTGTACACGACCAAACTCACCGGGAATGTTAGCCACACCCTCCTGATTCTCAAGCTGGCTTCCCAGCTCTTGAGTGTTCTGACAGACAAGCTCAGAACACTTGTAAAATAAGGCTGGTTGACCTCCGGAATATAAATTTTTCCATTGCTGTTGTCCACCATAAAGTCATTCCAGCTATGGGAGACTGAGGTGTAACTGTTTAGACCATCGGGACACCTGAACTTGAGCTGAGAAGTGCTGAATGCAGCCTACGATTTGCTAGTTCATTATGTATGGAGTAACAGAATATGTTGCAGTAAACAGGAAATGTCATGGCAACAACAACTTACGTAGTGGGCAGTGGCGTAGTGGTTAGCACGTCCGCCTCACAGCAAGAAGGTCCTGGGTTCGATTCCCAGCTCGGGCGTTTCTGTG
>JBCNYG010000021.1:41141265-41159894 GCA_039654305.1 Porochilus rendahli | reverse complement strand
CCTTTTTGTCCCCAGTCTTGATGAGTACTGGTCCTTCCTTTTTCTTTGGCTTTTTAGGTTTTACAAGGGGGAAAAAGTTTCCCCCCCAAAAAGCCAGGAGAATTCCTGGGAAAAAAAAAAAAAAAAAAAAAAAAAAAAACCTTTCCCTGGGAACATTTGATATGTGTATGTTTATGCTTCAGGGAACTCTTTCTTCTTGAGATTGATATAATTACCTGCCAGGAACAGAATCAATGTAAATCACTGATGTAATTTGATTTCAAACATGACCAGACGTGCCTCCTGTAAGCCCACTGTTTAAGGTCATTTTAAGTGCCTTTACTAAGAAGCTCCTTGTGATGACAGAAGATGCCATGTGCGGGTTTTTATGGAAAACTGAAAATGGAACGTCTCTTCAGTAATGTTTATGCAAGCATGTAAGCATTATTACTGAAACGAGTCTTCACAGAGCATGATGCAGAAGACTGGGTGATTTGGATGGTTTAATTTCTCCGTACATGAAAACGGAGCTTGTTGCACACTCAGCCTTTTGTTTGGCTGACTCAGTGGCTTTCTTCTCATATTTACACTTGGGTAATGACAGGGCAGTAGGATATGATTGTAGTGATACTTGACACTTTAAAAGTGTGTGTGTCTTTGACATGGGTTTGTGGGGGGTTGTTAGTGCATGACCCTTGTAATGTCAGTTCCTGCAGGTTTTAGATTATTACTTCTCTGTCCATTTAGAAACCTAATCTAAAATTGTCTTATAGTAGGCCCAATCTTGATCATGATCCTACTACATCTTAAAGCAGCAATTGAATTGTTTGCCTTTTTTGTTTCAGTCCCTCAGACATGGATTCAGCCTGTCTGATAAGGGTTGGAGTTTGTCGTTGTGGTTTTGCCACATGCTGTTTATCAGTCAAGGCTCTGCACTACAAATTGCCCGTGTTAGTGAACTTTCACTTCTTCTGATGCAAGTTTACTTTGACTTTTACTTCATACTAAATGTAAAAAAAAAAAAAAAGGCTAGTCAAGGAAATTCATGCTGAAATTTGAGTGTGTCCTATATGTCATAATTCTGAAAGCTTCAGGCTATTTTGAGGTGAAACCTGCTTCTCCTTTGCATGTATCTCAAACACAAGTAAAGTTATGTAAGAAATTAAACAATTGAGGGCATGCTGTTGTAGGAAAGTAATCTGCACAGGAAGCAAGGGTCCCTTACCACCTAAAAGAGGATGGTTTTGTTTGTAATGGCATGGTACAAGCTGTCTTAGTGTGGAATGTTCCATGTAATGGACAGTCAGCCTATTGAAGAGATTTGTCCACCTGTCTTTTTGTCCCTTTGTCACAATGTACAAAAGTGTGTCACATGACCTGAACACTCTGTGATGTTCTACCTAGATCTACATCTAGGGGTGCTACCACCATGAGATGTCCCTAAAACACCCCTAATTCTCCTCGTGCCACCAGTGATTGCGGTTTTTAGTGTATTAACGAATGTCACTTTCTGCTTTTTAAGTTTTAATTGCTTTTTATTTTGTGTACCGTCAAACTGAAAACACAAATGAGGCAGCACAGAGAAAGTCCTCTGTATATATGTAAATAAACGTTGTCGTACCGGTAAACACCATATGAATCATTTATAACTTTTTTCTTTACATCCAACATTTTATTGTTGGTTTTTTTTTTTTTTTTTTTATTAAATTCCTTATGTAGGTTGTATGAATGAGCTGTTAGAAACTGTAAACTATATTGTTACTATAGAAAGTGTGTGTGTGTGTGTGTGTAAGTGTTTAAATAATGCCCACAGATTTGAGAATTTAACTGGCCTGTTTTATAAAAATGCGTTGTATTTCAGGTTAAAGTTCAACGCAGACTTTAACAGCTGGTAACTGATTACAAACTGACTTGATAACGTGGTTGTTTCACTGTGCCATAACGCATGACTCTCCAAAACCTGATAGTTACTGTGTCTGAAACTTTAATCAACATAACTGCTTTTTTGTGATACGCCAGCTTTTTATCCAGTATAATCTTGCTTTGCAAGACATTAAGATAAAAGTAAATAAAACATATTGACCTAACTGGTTTTGCCAGAGTGCTATGCGTATGTATTACTGGTGTCGATTATGGTATGATAGTCATTGGCATTCCCAGAAGTCTGACGTAAACGTGTCTGGTTTACTGTCTGTAAGTCTGAAGGGGTTTGGGAGGAAAATGTTTCTTGTAACTGAACTGATTGCTTAATACCAAGCAGTTACTCTCCTCATTGGATTCTGCTCTGCTAATTCTCTGTCCCACATTATATCCAGGTCTGTCCCTGAACCTCATAACCGTAATGTGGGTTGGTTTGTTTGTTTATTTGTTTTGCCAGGCTAAGAAAATGATTTGGATGGCTGTATTTGGGTCACATCTCATAGTATAACATATAAAGTGAGGAAAGTGTAGAAAGCAACTAAAATTTGAATTTAGTGAAGTTCTTTGTGGCTAACCTTGAAAAACTGAATTGATTGGCACAGCACAGATAAGGGAATGAGCATTTTAGCTTCATCATTAACAACATAACGATTACTCCCAGACCAAACATTGACTATTTATCTTAATCCAGAGACTTAATCATTACTGTTCCAATCTTTACATAGGCTGCCTGAAATCTTCTAACCACCATGTCTCATTTTCTGTAAATGTGCTGTAAATGTTGTGCTTGTGGTGGGTTTTAAGGAAGCCAATAGAAGCTGGTGGTTAAGCAGTAGAAGTTCAGCAGCTGCTGAAATTCCCAAAGAGGTTTCAAGAATCGTTCAGGAAACCTCTAATTGTGACTGGTGATGGTAGCGTGATGTTGCGAAAAATACGCCGATGTGTTTCAATGACTAAGCTCGTGCTGTTTATTTGTGGTTGGCTGCAGTGCTGTAACACAGTGATTTAACCCACATCATAGTGTGAGTGCGTCAGGAAAGTACTGGCACCGGGTCAAGATTATGAAAGAACGTGCAAAGAGTTTCAGGCGAAAGCACAGCAGCTTTTGGTGGAGATAAAACTAAACAAGACACGTAGCACTGATACAGCTTTGTTTTTCCGTTTCGTATTGTGTGTTCAGATTCCTATTAAAGATTAAAATCACAAGATATGCAGGTACGGACCCCTAACTACCCATGCACATTCAAGATGGTGAATCACTGCATTTTGCAATCATGAATCCTCTACAAAGGAAGTGATGAAAGGGCTACTGTCCTGAGGTGATGTGTGCATTTCCTAGGACGTCTAGCATTGCATTACAGAAATCCAGGCAAGATCTCACGAATTTATGAGCACCGCTTACTTAATCATAAAAGCTGTTGTTCATACAGTTGACATTAGAAAAAGAGTTTGTTTGCTTGTCAGTTAACTGTAGACACATCCATCTACTTATCTATTCAAATATACTTTTATGAAATGAGGCACTGATTAGTCTCCAGGTTATCAAGTTGGTTATTTTGAAAGTTTTAATGAAAGACATCATCATAACATATCATTGCTGATTATGGCATCATAAGGAAGTTGTCAGCTTAGATTTGAAGATATTTATTGGCCTGAGGAATTTATGATGCTGATATTCCACAATAACAGCTTATGTAGATTTCATTTTTATTTCTTGGTTGTGGTGGGAAAGGAAATAATGTGTTAAAACCAGTTTGAAATTTACCCTTGAAATCCGTGATGTTTTGATTCTAAGACAGCAAGCCAGTCACACCAGCAAAGGAACCTCAAATCCAGAACATTTACAGGCCTTGCTCAGGGGCCCTACTGGAGCAGCTTGGTGGTACTGAGGGATGAACCCCTGACATTCTAATCAGTAACCCACTGCTTTAACCACTGAACCATACATCAACATTATTGGTTTTAATTGGTAGCATACGGAAAACAGCCCACACTGAAAAGATAATCCTCCTTTACGTTGCTTTCCCATTCCTTTAACTCCTCAGTGAAATACAGTTAGCTCAGGATTGCTTAAGAATTAAGCACTGATTGTGTTTTAGAAGTGAATGCTACATGTCAGACTTCGGTGTAACTACTGTCGCATTATTCACTTTCATTAACCTTTGAACCTTGAAACACTGAGCTGTTAGTGTCCATACAGTTTAAAGAAACACGTTTATTATTTCGGATTTTTTTCTCACTGTTTCTTTATTTCTGTGGAATTCATCTTAATTTTTGTACAGCACTGTGGGTTGCTTTTAAAAGGTAGAGTGCACTCTGAACAGCTTGCAAGTCCATCTGAGGGAAAACACACACACACACACACACACACATAACCATTGACTCTCATACCTAGTGGCAGTTTGGAACAGCCAGTTAGCCTAATGTGCATGTCTTTGGACTGCGGGAGGAAACTGAAGTACCCAGAGGAAACCCACACAAGCACGGGAGAGCATGCAAACTCCACGCTCGCCGAGCCCAGGACTCGAACCCAGGACCATCTTGTTGTAAGGCAGACGTGCTAACCACTACACCAACATGCTGCTCGACCCATATCTAGTGCCTTGTTATTAAGTGTATTCCCGTTACTTGTTTTTCACTGCTGTAATCAAGCATCCATGTGTGTATTTTGTATTCCGTCACTGATACCTTCTCATACCTAATAAACCCTCAACTCTGGAAAAAATCTGGATATGTAGGTAATAATGGAATGTATACTAGAACCAAAAATGCTAGCAGTGTTAATGGCTTGTAAGAGATTATTTAAAAAGTGTGGAAGAAAGTTTAGTGTCATGACTGTATTTATTGCCAACTTCCACTTCAGCTCAAATTAATTAGCAGCTACTATCGGAGCAGGCCTGGGACACCATACAGCTTTCACACCTAGTTGCTGCCTCCATGTCTCTCTCAGAATGAGCAGTGACCGAAAAGGATTCCGGGGTGACTTGCTCATGACCTTTTCTTGCTACATGCCATTGTCTTGGCAGAGCAAATATGCTATTGATAAGCATGGTCTCTGTAAACATTTCTTGACAGATGGCTTTATGTAAGAAGCTAAAATCACACAGACCAGAGAGTGAGAGGGTTTGGCAATGTACGCGGTGTAACAGAATTAGCAAACTTGTGAACTGTTCTTGGCCTTGATGTTTAGAAAGACTCGGAACACTGTGCTCATTTTGCAGGTGTTTTGTGACCTGCACCCAGTTCTCACTTCTGTCAGTTCATGTGACTTCTGAAAGCTGTAGCATGGTTCAATAAGTCATTCATATTGATGGGTAAAATTATATAACACAATCAGGAAAGATAGAGGTTACACCCTGACAGTAGTCTGAAACAACATTGGTCTTGTTCCTTTCTTTGGGCAATAGGCTTTTTAAGGAACCAAGTTTGCAGAAGTTTGCTACGAAAGTTTCAGACTATCATGTGCTGTGCTTTCGGTTTCCAGATGGTTCATCATTTGAGTCATCAAAATGGAACTTTTAGTTTTCATGTGCTGAAAACTCTCAACAGGTGTCCTTTTCCATGTAGTTCTGATTCCTAGAAATTGTAACACACACCAATTGCTGATTCTCATAAAGCGTAAAGTTTGCTCCTGTTGTCTTTAGCAGATTGAACAAATAGCCCTTAGAGAGACAGCAGAAATGACTAGGGACAGCATGTCACATAGCATTATTGGCTTCACTAAAGATGAAGCGGGCAGCACAATGGAGTTTTGGTAAGCACTTGCATTTCACATCAAGAAAGGCCTGGGTTTGAGTCCCGGGCTTGGCGAGGGCATTTCTCTGTGGCGTTTGCATTTTCTTCATGTGACTGGCAAGCTGTCCAGGATGTACTCTGCCCTTGCCTAGAGTCGGCTGAGATGGGCGTCAGCCTCCCCGCAACCCTAATTAGGATTGAGCAGTTCAGAAAATGATGATGATGATGATACTGTTACCATTGTAAAATTTATACATGTATACATATCTGTACTTATTTTCATTGTTCATGCAGCATTGACCTTAATGGTCTCTTATCTTATCTTAAATGTAACAATAAAACATTATGACCACTAACTGGTGTAGTGAATAACATTGCTGATCTCGTGACAGTGGCACCTGCCAGTGAATGGGATGTATTGGGCAGAAATTGAACAAGATCTTGAAGCTGATGTGGTGAAAGCTAGAACAATGATTGGATTTAAGGTTCTGAGTGTTTTTTAGAAGGCCTTGGTTCTTTCATCCCCAAAAAATCTGTTTTTTTGGTGTGTTTCTCCTGCCCATGGAACGACAACCGGTAAACTAGCAAGAGTGTCACAGGTGCCCAAGGCTAACTTATGTTTATGGGAAGGGAAGGCTGGCATGTCTGGTCTGATCCCACAGAAGTTTTTTCACAAATTGCTGAAAGCAGTTGCTGGCTATGATTAAAAAGTGTCAACAAACAATACATTGCAGCATGTTTCATATGTGGCTGCTGAGCTGCAGTCGATTCAGGTGATGTAAATATTATGGCTGATAGGTGTATAACAGCAAGTGTGGACAAATATGTAACTTGGCAATCTGGGATGATCAATTTTCCTGTCTGGGCTATTGGCTGTAATGGTAATTAATGCTCCTACTAGCTACTTGTATGATTTCTACAGGAGAGATTGATCACCATCTAGAAGGTCTTTTTTGGAGTTAGGGAAGCGGCTAGGTGGAAATGCTAACAGAACTAAGAGTGAGCAAAAGGAAGTTCACTACACTTTCTCACGAGCACCACATGGAGGCACTTCATGGTTATACTTAAGAGATTATAAGAGAACCACATTCCATAGCAGAAACCTTGGATAACTTCTCTTTTTTTTTTTTTTTTTTTTGCAGGGGGAAAAACACGATGTGCAGATATTTACAACATTTGTCACACTTTGATTTCTAGGAAACCAAAATGTAAGGCAGCATACTGAGGTATTTACTTGCACAGTGGACCAAGTATTAAATTAATGATTTGTCCACTGTACCATATGTAACATCGGCTGATTCAGGTTTATAGTGAAGCTTCTAAGCGGAAACCATAGGCCTGGGACATTACGCCGATGGTTGTCCTGTGTCCGTACCCAGTCTCTGACTTGATACTGATTGGTTATGTATAGAAAGTGAAATCCCAGAAATACAGGCTTCTACACCACCACTTAGTCTCGTGCAAAATAATAGCAAACACAGAATCTAACCAAAGTAGGCAGACAAACTTTCAACTCAAAACTCACAAGGAACATGCACTCATTACGCTTATATTTAAAGATATAACATGACAGATGATGCAAATGAAAGCAGAATTCAGCTAGTGAAAGGTGGTGAAAAAGAAAACTCTGTAAACCTTTGCTGCTTTTGGTCTAGACTGAACTTCGGGAAACACAGGAGATTTCTTTCTTTCTTTTTTTCTTCCAGGGCTGAAGATGATTCAGGCCTTAAGGGAGATATGCTACTCTAATAACACCAGCCTTAGACACCTCATCATACACTCTACATATCAGTGGAGATATCTGTCGGGAGCTCTGCCTTTAGGCAGTGCATACATTTTTATATTACATCATGGCTTGGTTGCATTTGATTTCGATTTAATCAAAACAATCAGGTGGTTAAATTTTTTATTCCTAATAATGTAATAGTCTGCTGTGAGAAGTGATTTGTTTATCTTAAACTGGAGGCAGCTTTGAAACCCTGCCAGGCACAGACCCCAGCTGCTCTTTTCATCACTGATTACCCAACTGCCGAATAGCTGTTTAGGGACACATTAAAGTTTAGTCTGCTTCATGTCTGTGATAGTATTGCGTGCTAAGAGCTCCAAATCTTTGCCAAAAGCCCTCCAGGTGATTGTGTCTGCGGGTGGCCTGTTGGTCTGTAGTATCATCATTAGGACTGTCTAATAATCTTAAGCATTCACAGGAAGGATGGGAGACAGATTCTGGTCTTAGACACAGACAAATTATAACTATCTTGAAATTGTGTGAAATCTGTATCTTAAACACAACTTTTCTGTGTGCTTTAATGTAGGTGGTGTCTGAAGCTGCAGGACAAGGAGTCACCATCACAGGAGAAAAAACCTTTAATAACTGGAACTGGCCGAATGCTGTCATATTTGCTGCTACGGTCATTACAACCATTGGTAAGAGTCAAATCCTTGTCTTTCACCATGAGAATAACTCAATCTGTTTATTGTTTAAGGATAAACAGAGGATGACTGGTTTATCTTAACTAATCACAAAGGGCAGGAAGTAGTTGCCTTTATTTATTTTCCATAAAGGTCACCAGATTCTGTTAAGTATTTATTTGGTAAAAAAGATGTTTAAAAATTCTATTTAAGTATGTCTTATAGGCATATTCAAGTGAATTTTGTTAGAATGTCCAGGATCTAAATGTTTAGCCCTATTGCTATTTGATATGAAGCTGTTACTTGGGAAGAAACTTAAAGATTGGGAGAGGGTTTGATAAGCCAGTGGTGTCAACAGAGACGTTAAAAGCCATTTACTGCAAGTCATGTTATTATTTTTTTGCAAAATAGCAACCTTGTAATTATTTCTACCCAACAGGCTATATATATAGCCTGGTTTACTTGGCTATATATTGCTCTGTATTAGCACTTAAAGAGCTAACTTAAAGCTCTGCTTAAAGCTTGATGGGTGGTATGTCCTAAAATGGTTTAAAAAAAAAAGTCAAAATTTTTTTCCACTGTGGCTTTCCATCCACCTGTAATGGGACATTGTGACAGACAGAGAGACAGACGGTCAAGGAGTTCAGTCGGCAAGTGTATTTCTAAGTGGTCCGCCCATTACACAGGGTATCCCACAATAAACTTCTCATACTTTAATTATATTCAGCTTATGTTATAATTTTTATTCAGCTATATTATATTACGTTAGCTACCTCTTTATAGCTCAGCCTATTTCCATGCAAATTAAACATGAGGCTGGGATGCACACTGGAGCTTTTACATGGCCAGGGGTCTAACTACAAAATTGGTTTGTTTACCCCCTTTTTTTCAGTGGCATGTAAATAACATGAGATCAGTTTAAGCAGATAGGGCATTATAATTCAAGTCCGCAAAACAGTGATTGACTTGACTTGTGCTTTGATGCATACATTTAGGCAATATTTATAATTGAGTGTTTCCCTATAAAGCCCAATCAAAACACATGCACCAGTGACCATACGTATAAGGCAGCCTGACCTTGGATGGGTGGGTGTTGTTACATGGGCCAACATGCATGTGCAGTGTGCGATTTCTGTGTGACCTAGGAAAGTCAGCATAGGTATTTCACTCTGCTAAATGCATGCTGTAGTCAAATAAGGCATGGTTTAATGTGTTCAGCATTCAGGGAAGTTTAAGGTGACCGATTTCCTTTAACTTGCTGCTTTTATTCCATTAGGTTATGGTAATATTGCCCCAAAAACCGCAGCAGGGAGGGTTTTTTGCATTTTCTATGGACTGTTTGGTGTGCCACTTTGTCTGACCTGGATCAGCGAACTCGGCAAGTTTTTTGGTGGAAGGTCAAAACACCTTGGACAATTTCTTACCAAGCGAGGTGTTTCATTGGTAAGCCATTGGTGCATAGTCAATGTTCTTTTTATCAGACCGTTGTTTTTAATATCAAACCCTGATTTGTCTTTGGTGCACATTGTAATATTCTTCTCCAATCTCTCTCTCTTTCTCCCTCACTCTCTCCCTCCCTCCCTCTAGAGGAAGGCACAATTCACCTGCACAGCCATCTTCCTGATATGGGGTGTAATGGTTCATTTGGTTATTCCCCCATTTGTCTTCATGTCTCAGGAGGGTTGGAGTTACATAGAGGGCTTATACTTTTCCTTCGTCACTTTGACAACTATTGGATTTGGTGATCTTGTAGCAGGTGAATGTTCCATTGTTTAATTTTAGTTTAACGAATAACTATTTGTTGAGAAGGGAAAAATTATTCAGAGCAACTGTTTGTGTATGCATGTGAACCAACAATACATTCAAGCACACCAAGCCAAACATCTAAAACAAGTACTGTGTGTGAGTGTCTACTACTACTGAACGCTAGAGGTTCCATTTCTGGTGTTTCTTATATGTATGCTCCACTTCTTTGTTTTAGGTGTTGACCCCAATGCAAACTACCCCACTCTGTATCGCTACTTTGTTGAGGTGTGGATATACCTGGGTTTGGCCTGGCTCTCCCTCTTCTTTAACTGGAAAGTGCGAATGGTTATCGAGGCTCACAAAGCTTTGAAGAAACGGAGAAAACGGCGCAACCTATCACTGGATGAGTTGCAGCACTACAAGGAGACCCACAAGGCCTTGCAGTTATCACCTTCAAACAAAGACGTCAACATCTTTAGCTTCCTGTCCAAAAAACAAGAGGGATATAATGACCTCATCAAACAGATTGGTACAAAGAAAAGAGGAGATCAGCATGCCAGTAGCATTAGCACTAAAAGGCAGAGCGAATTCATTCGCTCCAAGAGCTGCAACGATGCTGTTCCCATTAACGGACATGCAATTCTCGACCTAGAGCAATCGCCTCGCCAGAAACGCCGCTATAGCTTCAGTGACCGTGTCACAGAAGTGTTCTCCAAGTCTAAAAATTTCCTGCTTGGCTCAGAAGAGGGTCCACTTCTAAATGAGATGCAAGTTGAAGGTGAGCTGAATGCAGACATGGAGCGAATGTACGAAAATCAGTTAGATAAAGAGGCAGGAGAGGAACACCGGAAACTTAGGCCCACGGCCTGTGGTCTGGGCCGTCACATATGGGACACCAGTGAGTATCAGCCTGCTAACATCACCTTTATTGATGAGGAGAACCTTCTGAACAACAGCCTGGTGGATGAGGACATGGATGAAGCCGTCAAGGTCAAGCTGTCCACGTCGGATGAAAATGGACAGTCCGAGACTGATTCTAAAGAGGAGCAGAGGTCTGAATCTGGGGGATCTGTGTTCACTGAGAGATCTGATAACTCTCATTCCTATGAGCAGCTGGTAGAGGAGTATTCCAAGGAAAACAACACTGACACCTGAAGCATTGACCTAGCGGTGTATTTTTTTTTTTTTTTTTTTTTCCTTTTTCTTTTTTAAGTTATTGAAACTTGAAGACAGCTGTGAGTCCAACATGATCAAAGAAACATACTTTTTTGGTAATCCATTTCAGAACATTTGTGCTGCATAACTTTTGTTGATGGAGTCTGTGAAATGCCACTCAGTCAGTATTACACTGAGTAGACACTGTAGGTCTTGGAAAAAACAAACAATTGTTTAATTCCATAGCACCCCAATTCTTGGGGCATGACCCAAGATATCATTCAGTCTAAACTTGAAACCAATACACAGGATTTTTCAGAGTTCAATTTAAGACCGCTTGATAGCTCTTTTGTGGTTTTATTTCTAGTTTTTGCCTAAAAGTGATTATTTAATAAATTATGTGACTGAGTGTGAGCTTATATGTAACGACAAGAAGAATCAGTTGCAAACTGGTTCAAATGATACGAACAGTAAGGTGATTCCTTTAAGAATTGCTCCTGGTTCTTATTTTTATTCACCATATTGGTGGTTTTATATCAACATAATGAAGGACTAACCCATTCGACCAGCATTATGTTTTGAACAATTTTATAGGTTTTGGCTTTTTCATCACCTCATTTCCTGACACCGTTACCAGTTTATGCTATAGTAAGTCTGCGAGGCATGGATCCACATGCTTCTTCTGAGGCGTGTTAGGTTTCGATGTGTCTTTTTAGGTCCCTGACATTTACTTCTTTCTATTTTATTCATGAATCATTGTGTGAATACAGTCAGTCATTAGTAGATCCTTGTGTACGGGGAGCATATTACAGTTTGATTTTATCTAAACCGTTATAGACACTGTGGGTCAGTCATGTTTTGGCTGGCCATTCAAAATCAGAGTCTCTTCTACACACTGTATCAACCTGACTTCATTCTAATGCCATTTCTTATTACCATTATTTATTATCACGTACATTATTATTATTATTATTATTGGGTAATTGGATTTGATTGACAGTTTGATGATGGATATGTATTGTCTGCTGTCTGGCAGGTTTTTAGGCTTGGACCAACTCAGGCATTTTAGGGTTAAGAAAAGATTATCGTGCACCGTGACATTTGTGCTAATGTTATACTATGTTTTGTCCATAAGTATAACTTCTTTGTACTGTATGGTTTCTTTTAGACAGTTGTCAGTTATCCCAAGTAACTAATAATCAGCCATTCCACGAACTTAAATCGGATTTGCCCACATAACTTGGTGCTGAGCGCCAAACTTGCTATCAGTCATATCCAATGTGAGTGAGTGGGTGGAATAACTCTTTTATTCTTTTCACACACACTGGATTGCGGGAAAGAAGGATTTAAAAATGGATTTAAAAGAATTTAAAACTTGCAATTTACAGAAATCAATCCAAAATCTGTTGCTTTTCCTGCTGGCTATCATTAGCAGTAAGCTAAGCATGATACATGACTTTTTTATTTTTTCCTGTAGTGACATGGCTACTGATGGTATATGCGGAATATTCTACTTGTAAATTAGACAGTCAGAACATGCAGTTGCACACATCCAGTGAGGATAGAATAAATACATTTATACTAATTCTCAGATGTGTTTGAAGAACTGAATTCTCATTAATCGTAGTCATATATACAGCAATGGAAAAAATGTAGAGGCCACACTTAATGGTTATACATATGTTTAACATTATCTTAAATTGTGATGCATCAGACAAAGGATAGAAGTGAAGTCAGGAAGTGTTTTTTATTCCCATCTAAGGATTTGTAAAGTTTGTCTGTTTTGTCTTTTTCTTTTTTTTTTTTTTTTTTTTTTTTTTTTTTTACAGATCTAGCAAATATTTATATGCTTAGTCTAGACATGTTTTAAACAAGGACTGACGGTAAAGTAGTTACCATCGTAAAAGGCACTCAGTGGCAAAATAGTTTTAAACTATTTTACATAAACCTCAGAAAACTCTATGAATGACCGATATTATTGATTAACATTCACTTGAAGGTGACAAATAAGTATTATCATGTATAAGCATAACAAGGGGACATCATAAATAATCCTGTAACCGTCTCCTCTCTTATCTGCCCTTGCATTGAGAATGTAGGGTTTCACAGCTAACATTTCTGAGTGGTGGCATTCTCAAAACAGTACACCTAAGAATGTGCTTGGCAAAATGTGGATATCCTGCTTGTAATTCCCTTGAATGGGGAGTAGATCTCACAGAGTCCTCTTGCGTCACAGTGCCAGGCTCCACCAGAGCAAGGAAAACGGCTTCCTGACGGGGTTTCCTGTCTTAGATTAATTATGTAGTGCACATCCCTTGGTCAGTCAGTTTTAAACCTACTTCCTATTCTAGGATTCTTTCTGTTTGCTAGTAGTCAGGATTAATCTAATGATTTGTGTTACAAGTGCACTTGCCGCCAGGCAATGAATTGTTGTCCATACGCCAAATTCGGTAATAGTCAGTATTCTGTTGATGTGTAAAATGTTCTTGTGAGATTGTAGGATTGCACATACACTTAGGCTTGTTTGGATTCTTCATCAACATTTAAACCTTTTTTTCCGGAAGCTGTTTTCAGTAGTATTGGTGAAGCAGAATTTTTTCATGAAGTGCCTGCGAACATCCTGAACAAAAATAGGACCTCTTAAGTTTATAGCCCAGATATTTGGTGAGATTCTGTCTTGCTTAAGAGTGTGGTGCATTTTGTATGTAAACACTGGGGAACTGTGCAAATGTAACCACCACTTTGTTCAGGACATAACCTTGTAGCCTTGTAATCTGTGTTTACCTTTCCTGCACTCCAAGTGACACAAGTGGTCATAAACGTTATGCGAGTGAGCGAGGTTAAAATGAGACTGTTTAAGTGTTGTCTTGATGCCATACAGGAATGTTGGAAATGTAGTTGCAGGGCCATAATAACATTTTACACAATGTTATGTTCTGTAAAGTCCAAGTGTTGCTGTTAATGAATGTTCAGCTAATTCATGTCTATTCTGTAATGAAATTTACCCAGACACTTTGCAGCAACCGTGCCTCTCGGTGCCTTATCAGCTTCTCTGTTTGAAGCTTTGTGCTTATGCCACATCATTAAGATGATATAATTTAAAATATTTTCCTGGGATATTTCTCTCTTTTTTAGCCTTTAAGATCAGGTACTGTAGAATGGTGCCTTACGTTTTTATGCACAAAAAAACAGACTGACTGCAGAAATAAGACATTTAGAGTCAGAGGTACTTTTGGCTTATGAAGGATTTGCAGATTAAAGTCAAGTGAACTCGCATTTCTCTGACTTTTTATTGTCTATTGTGCACACTCCAGCATGTTGTAAAAAATCTTGTTAATGTGAATTTTATCTGCTTCCTCTTTTTTTTTCTTTCTTTTTTTTTTTTTTTTTTTTTTACAAATAAAGATTTGAGAACAGATGACCGTGAGATTCTGTGAAATTATTTTTGACTTTCCATTAGTCAGCCTAAGAAAATGAAGTGTTGCATGTCAACATTGAGAGCATAAGATAACATTAGAACATTAGAGGTTATGTAATATCTATTTAAACCCTTTTGTCTTACACACAATACACACTTCACACTGTACGTGCTCTCGTGTTTATATACTCTGTTTTATACCATGTGCAATAGAGGCCATAGAACTCTGCTTGTTTTTGAAATGAACAATATATTTTATAACAAGGAGTACGTATTCTGTGTATTCTGTAATTTGTGTAGTGTTCTCCTGAATCAGTCCTCTTATCACATGCAGTCTACAGCTGGAAGAAAACCTTCATTGCATTTGCACTCTAAATGTTTACTTTTCTGACACGTTCCTAGTGCAAAGAAATGCCAGAGCTTATAGTGTACATACCAGTGGTGCAGATGCTTGGATAACTGCACACATTGTCCAGATGTGGTAAATTGAGAAATCTACGTTCACTTCTGCCTGAAGAATATACACACACCACTAAGCCCTTGAGTTCCGATTGCAAAAGAAGGGCATTTTCATGTTTAAAGCCGAAACTAAACCAGAAAGACTCTGTTTACTGTGGAGTGAAACCTGTTTCAGTGTCAATAGACAAAGCTCAAGGTTGGACTAAGAATAAAGAAGGGAATGTTGAGGTCTGAGGAAGAGGACGCCAGAGATTAAGAGGAGGAGTAAGGGGTCAAGGGGTCATTTAGAGGGAGAAGAGTGAGGTGATGCAGGGCTATGAATGTAAGGAGCAAATTTCTGAACTCGATACAGGACTGAACATGTAGCCAGTGTAGCTGAGAGAGGGTGGGGTGATATAGGCAGGGCATGGTATGGGTGAGAACTCTAGCTCTTTAAAAATTATATTGTTAAAGCTATGAAGGGAGGTCAGTCATTGCAGTAATCAATACAGGACCTAACAAAATCATGAACCAGGCCTGCACATTATTGTTAGAGAACATGGCCAAAGATATAGAACTTTGGAAAATATGAAACTTGATATGTATATCAAAATTAGTTGATGACACAAACAGGACTCATTTCTGATTTCTGATAACATTAGCAGGCTTAATAAGTACACCATCATTACTAATAGAAAAAGAATTAAGGATTTATATTAGCAGCAACAAGCAGCTAAACAGCAAATCTCCAGTTTTGTCTGAGTTTAAATTGAGAAAATTGCAAGTGGCAACCAAAAGTCAACCAAAACTGGCAGTTCAGCAGCAGAGTGCAACAACCTACTGTCATCAGGCTGTACTAGCTTTTGAATCTATATAAATGTGTAATATGCTTAAAGAAATTTAGCAAATGAGTGAGAGTCACTTCCACATTTTTTAAAGCTGCTTTTTTTGGCAATGTCTATTGTTAAAAGCTCTATTTAAACAAATTGAATTAAACTGAAATTATGTACACATCATAATATGCATAGTTAAAATCATTTACAGTAATTACTTAAATTGCAGTACCACTAAAGGAGTATATAATGAGAAGATGTAAATCAAAGCAAATTCTGATTCTGTGTAGATTACAGGTGGATGAACTTACAAATAGGCTGCAGTGGGCCAATGCGCTATATCTCTAATCATATGGTATATGATAACCTCCCTGCACCACTGAATAAATGAATAGCTTTAAAGTCCCAGCAGTAATTTCATAAGATAATGTAATCTGCTCCTTAAAAAAGCAGTTTGTGATTGGGTGTATGTGCATATCATACAATAGGCATTGTCTCAAAATAGCAGAATTAGTTGCTTATCCTGCAATAGCATAAAGCACCATAACAGCAGACAGCAGATTTGATATATACTTGGAAATGAGGGCGGCACGGTGGCATAGTGGTTAGCATTTCCGCCTTACTTCAAGACAGTCCTGTGTCTGAGTCTGAGCCTCAGGCATTTTTGTGTGAAGTTTCTATGTTCTCCCTGTGCTTGCATGGGTTTTTATTATTGGCAAATTTAGCATATATTTTTATTAGCATACTGTGCATGTTTTTGGACTGTGGGAGGAAACTGGAGTACCTGGAGGAAACCCAGTCAAGGGAAGAACAAGCAAATTTCACAGAAAAACGCCTGAGCCCAGGAATTGAACCCAGGCTTTCTTGCTGTGAGGGGGACTTGCCACCTATTTTATTACTGTTGTTGTTATTATTATTATTATTATTATTATTACTACTACTATTACTATTACTATTACTATTACTATTACTATTACTATTATTATTATTACATTTCTTTCTTTATTTCTTTCCCCATGGGCTATTTTTTACCGTAGTGATTTTAGCTATTACATAAATGCTGTGTTCTGGTAGACAAATTCTGATGAGTTTGTCACTGGTGCTTCACAGTAGTTTGTTGGCCAACTTTGGGCCATCTGGATGATGCTTTTCTCCAAAGCAACATGCGGTTCTGATTTAGGGGTTTGCTCAATAGTACAATTTTTGCTCAACAGTGGAAGTTTACATTATGATTTAGGAACTCACAACCTTCCAACCCATTGATTAAAAGGTTAACTAACAAAGGAAACATCTTACCTACACACAGCAATATTCAAGCCTTACAATTTGGTGACAAAAATAGGCTGTAGTAGTAATTTTGGACATCACAATTAACTTACACACTATTTTCTCATGATGACCTCAGTGCAGCCTAAAATATGCCAGGGTGATCCAGAGCTCTGGCAAATTCATTAATAAACAAAGTAAACATGGTTTAAATTAGCTCTTCAGGTCCCCCTTGGGAGTAATTCATGACACGCCATGTCTATGGAAATGCTCACTCAAAACATCCACCTTGGCACACAGAAACGCCAACACCAAACACCCTTTCCCATATCGTAACACAGGATGAGGGGAAAACAGCTGGACCCTCCGTACTCCAGCTTTCATCTTTCCTTCACATCTCAGGAGAACCTGTTGTCTGCCAAAAGCCCCTCTGTGACACCAATTGTTTCCTGAGCTTGCTAGACCAACCTTTCCAAGAGGAAACTGTTAGACACCCCTGATCAGTAGCTCAGAGTCCTTGGGAAGACATGGCAGCAGGCCATGACGTTGTTTACAACTATAGGCAGAACAATGACAGGAGCTGCAGCTCTCATGGCGTATGAGTATTGTATGAAGCGGAAGGACACAAAGTTGTTCTAAACCTTCCAAGGCTAAGACACAAGTACTGTTCTTCAGATACAGTGTGAGAAAGTCCATCACAGTGAAGGATTTTTAATTAGTGAGATATTTACCATAATGAATTGTTGGGGAAGCTGTTGCCAATCTCAGCTGTCTGGGGCGAGAGGCGGGGTACACCCTGAACAGGTCAACAGTCTGCTGCAGAAAAACACAGTCACTAACAAGCAATCACACTCATGTTCACACTTATGGGCATTTTTGAATAGTCAGTTGCTGTAATCTGCATGTCTTTGGCCTGTGGGAGGAAACCGGAGTACCCGGAGGAAACCCATGTAAACATGTGGAGAACATACAAACACCACACTGTATGGTCAAAGTTGAACACAAAACCTTCTTGATGCGAGGCAAAATTGCTAAGCACTACACCAGTATGCTGCCAGAATTCAATGCCACCAGAGTTTCCCCATGTTTCTTTCTCTGGTGCTGTCAAGCAGTAGAAACACAATCACATTACTCAAGAGACAGGATGATGCAGCAAACACTAAAGACAATACAGATTGCAATACATAAGGCAGTTCACACCATGTGTGCACCAAACAAAAGGCAGTTCACACAGTGCAAAAAAATGTAATAGCAAGTTGATAAACAGTATAATGCAGTAATAGTGCAGTAATAGTAGGTGTGCGTGGTGTTGTTGGTGGTGGTGGTGATGGTGGTAGTGGTTGTAGAGGGGTGTTGTGTTTATAAAAAAAATAATTTAAATTTGATTGCAGGGATTGAGATTTCATACAAAATTTGGAATAAACTAAATATAACAAAGCAGGGCCTGGTGGTTAAGGTGCTGGATTACTGATCACAAGGTCGGGTGTTCAAGCCCCACTATCAGCGGGTTGTCACTGCTGTCCCCCCAGTGAAGCTAACTGGGTTATAAAGGCCGGACATGTCTCTCACTGTCTATGGTAAGAGGCATGTAAAGAACCATTGCTGATTTTCATCAAGAGCAGGCAGCATGGCCGTCAGCATCTTTCTGCCCTTTGATGGCCTGGTGAGCTGTCCAGGGTGTACCCTGCCCTCGCCCAGAGTCGGCTGAGATGGGCGCCAGCCTCCCCGTG
>JBCNYG010000021.1:41092092-41102413 GCA_039654305.1 Porochilus rendahli | reverse complement strand
TACATTCAGGTTGTCAGACTTCATTTTATCACCGCATAATAATTAATTATATAGTCTTGCACTATAATACTATCAATATAATATTAAAATAATTTCTGAGCCTCAACCTGTCTAATTGAAGCAACAGTGATGCGGTGAATGGTGATTATGCGCTGTAATATTAAAGACCACTAATGTGGCCAATCAAAAAAATATTTTTTGGCCAGACAGTGTGTTTAGAGAATGGTATCTACATTGAAGTGGAAACAAAAGTCCACTTCACATTGCTGTATTACAGTATCATTACAGGGTATTTTCCTATAGCACTTTAATTAGAGTAAACTATTTGGGAGAGAAGAAAGACTGAAACAAAGCAGGTTGTTGTTCTCTCTTACTTTTATGCAAGGACTAACAGTATAATGAAGAAATTTGTGTGACTACTTTTACATCCTGTCACCACCAATTTACCAAACAATTTTTACCCTCAAAGATTTGTATTAACTTTGGTCAAATCTGTAATATAAAGAAATTCAGTTGATTTCATTTCAAGAATTTATGACCATGTATCAGATATTGTGCTGTAGTTTCTACCCCTCTCCTTGGCTCCTGATGCCATAGTACAATGGTGTAATTCTAAGTCTAGAGGAGTGGGCTTTCAGCAAACCAGATCAATATGAATCTCTTGATGCGCACACATCTAATAAATCCTTGTTAATGCTCACCTGCTTTTTGCCTCGTGTGACTAGAAACGAAAGCAGTCTCACATTCACATGTTCCATCTGGAAGTGTTCATTAGTTCTGTGGGTTTCAGGGCAACTAGAAAGTATAGACGCTCGTTTGATTTTAATGAAGTTTAAACAATCTTGTGAAAACACCTGTTGGCAGGCATGCAGTGGAATAGCAGAGAACTTAAAAGAGTTACTAGCTCAAAGGGATGGTACGCTCTAATGATAGCATCAGCCTCTGTGTTACACACTTGCTGAAAGCGCACGTGTGACAGGCGTCTAATTAGAGTCCGGCATTCTCTTTTAGAGTTTTAGTGTTATTGGAATTTGTGATGTTTAATTACTGAGCAACTCACATTTTTTTAAAAAGTAAAAGTGCCTTTGTAAGATGTTCTTTAAAATTCTTTAATAATGCTAAAAGCTGGTTAGCTTTAATTGTGTGTGTGTGTGTGTGTGTGTGTGTGTGTGTGTGTGTGTGTGTGTGTGTGAGAGTGTGTGTGGGGTGGAGATTCTGTTCCATCCTGCTAATGGTGATCATTATAACTGTGATTGAGAATTCGCGGTGTTTGATAGATCTCATATCAATGATCAGTGAGTTATAAAAGTTAATAAAAATGTAGCACTAACATGTACATACAGGATACATTAAGGGTTGTACTCACGCTAGGCGATCTGCACCACACTTGTTCACGTTGGACTCCAAACCCTGGTTCTTTTGTCTAGTATATTTGCTGTGTACAGCGGGTCAGGTGCAGTTCACTTGTACAACTTGTGAAAGAACCACTCAGGCATGTTTAGTTGCTCTCCTGCACAGTCTGTCTGCTCACTGAACCCAACCACGGAACTCGCAAGCTATAAAGTGCACTTTTCAATTCACTGGACAATGTTTGGGTTAATAACAGGTTCAGTCATGAACGCCATCATGCATCACAAGAGCGCTTTTCTTCAGCACAAGAAGTTGCGTCGTGATGATATACACGCACTTGGGACTGGAACATTAAAGCACAGTGTGAGCGCTGGCCAGTGGGGAATTGTGAAGGGGAACAATTGCTCTCTGATGCAGTAACAGGCAATCGTGGTTAGTTTGAATACACCCTTAGACTCTCCATTCACACTTCAATCTAAAATTAAACAAATCTATTGGGATTCATCGTTTATATGGAAACCACATGTGAGAAAGTATTTTCTGATTTATTTTGTGATTACAACATTTTGTAGTCCTGGGGATGACAGTAAACAACGTCTGGCATTGCAGTTAAGTTGTGGGGACAGAACAGAGTTATCCCTTAACCATTACTACCGGTACTCCAAGGACCACCCTACCTAGGGGTGGTGAACACCTCTTATAGGTGAGGGATGGAAAACACAGAAGAAATGTCTGTGTATGCTTCAGGACTCGTCTGGAGAGGACATGGTTACCACCAGACGTAAAATCTGCCTACTAAAACAATGAAAATGACCTCATTGGAGATGGAGATGCAAGGTAACTGCAATGGCCTAAATTGGCTTTGGTTTGAGAGCAAGAGAGGACCTTCTGTCTAGAATTTGCAAATTTCCTGTGACTTGAACTTCAAATATTTAGGCAGCCATGCCAACACAAACCAGTACTTCCTCAAACCCTGCTAGGATTTGTTGTGATTTGTCACCAAGTAGAAAATATGTGACAAATAACAATTATTCGCAAATGGCAAATATCGCTGTTGGATATCGCTGAATAGGACTATTGAAAATTTGCATAACATAACATAAGAGAAGCAAACTAAAAAAGGCTTTCTGTGTTTTGGTTTATTACATTTTTAAATGATTCAAGCTTTCTCCTTAGTTGAGAATAGGGAATGCTTGAATCAAAATTACAGACTCTCACAGTTTGTCACAGGCAATTGATCTGGCAGTAAAAGAGGGAAAATAACCTATTAAAATATTGTTTTAGATTGTCTTTTTTGTAATTCCTTGTAGTGTATACTACAATTTTAAATTAGTCTGCAAACACACTATTGCAGAGCTGGTTTTCTGCTCTGTAGTATGCAGGCTAACCTTTGAATAAGAATGTTAACTCCCATTAACTCAACAGCACATATAGAACTGAATTAGCTGAGTTAGCATGTCACAAAGCGCACAGCTCGTCTCTGTTACAGTTAATCTATACAGGTATATGCTATAAACATTTCATTTTAGTCTGTTTTTCTTGTGTTTCCTTCAAGTTTTTAATACAATTTGAAGAAAAGTGGACGAGATTGGGGTGTCGGGTGCAACTGGGGCCTCTGTGTGTTTTGGAACCATGAACTGAGGAAGGCCTGTGGCCTGCCGGTCTGAAATGTCATAATCTCATATATTTGGTCCTCCATAAACCTTATGCAAATTGCTGGACTTCCCAATCACACACTCAAATTAATTATTGATCATTAACAGCATCACCATGAATATGAATACAGGAATTGTGATATCTTTGGAACGACTGGTCCTTAATTTAAAGATATTTGTAATCCTGAAATGGAGAACTGTCCAATGAAGTCATCTTGCTTTAAGGTCAGCTCAGGACATGTTGTGACATGTCGAGATATGTGGTCATGAGTGACCAATCAGAGGCAAGAGCTAGAGGATGATAGACCAATCAGAGTCAAGAGCTAGAGGATGATAGACCAATCAGAGTCAAGAGCTAGAGGATAATAGCCCAATCAGAGTGGAATGAGCACTGTTTATTAGCCACTGCAAGCTGGTAGACCACGTCCGAGATTTTTCTTGGGTCGTATAATTGATTGTATGATTTCCTTTTCCTAAAGGCTTAATAAACACATGAAAAATGGATTTGAATCTGTCACGTCGTGATCTGGACACTTTTCGCCACGACTATACCTTTATACCTTTGTGGTAAGATTTGTTCATGTGTCCACAAAGTATGTTCTAACTCTGAATATGAGTATGCTTAACACTCCATAACTCAGCTCAAAGCACACAGATCACCTGACCAGTCTGCACCATGTTTAAAATATGCCAGTATGCAAATAATATCAATATATGTCAAAATCTCTATTTAGTTTGCTTTTCTTTATGTTTCTCCATTGTACTATCAAAACTGAAAAGGGTCAAAAGAAGCACCCTTACACGGCTCTTGGGCTTTGCACCTGCCTGCAATGGGAGGTCGGGTGCATCCATCATGGTAAAAACACTAAAGATAAACTGATAAAATACTGTTTTAGTGTGGGTTTTTGCTTAGGTGACCATGCAGTATCTACTAAAATAATTATGCACTTCAGGCTTGGTGAATGTCGCTTAATGTTAAAATATTCCCCTTAATATCTCATTGTCCATTGATAGAGACAGACAGACAATCAGGCTGTAGTATTTCTGTGTAGCATATACTGATATTATATATTTACAAAATAAAAAGCTCACAATTTTAGATATTAAAAGAAGACAATTAAGATATTAATTTGTTTTGCCACCTGGAGGTTTCTGGCTTGCTGGATCTGCTCTACAGATCCATTGAGTAGTGACGTCAAAGGGTAGTTCACACTCAGCTGCTTACCCTACAGGCGCTAGACCTGTGGTGGTTTACACTGTATTTTTAAATGTTATGTTGTCTGTATTTGTTACAGTCAATGTTCTGGGCAATAAACTGAAAGATTTCTGTTAAAGAAGAAACACAATTTATTCCTTTTTTACTGTGAAATGCAATTTTCTTGTTTTTGTGTCCCAGTGGCTGTGCATTTGGAGGTTTATAATGATACTGAGAATCAGTTCATTTCCTATTCTATACAATTGAAACCATGGACACACTATGTAGTACGTGTCATTTACTCCCACATGAGCTTCAAATATTTATCCTCCTGCTGTTTTGGCAGGGTTAGATTGAATACATGAATTTCAGTTTGGATAAAATTATGTTGACATCAGAGTGTCCCAGAGTTAGCCTGTTTTTGAATGTGTTACAGCGAGGTGCTGAGAGCAGAATAAAGAACTCCTGCTGAGCTGTTTGCGCTGTCACACTGAAACACCTCAGACAACCCCTACCTGTGAATGGCCACACTTTATCAGAGAAAAGCAAAAAGAACACTCTATCTTAACCAACGGAGAAACAGCACTCGCCTAGGCAGTCTGACAGGCTAAATGGAGGCAATTGCATGAGTGGCAAGGGGGAAAAAACACAGCTACATGTTGGCTGGCTCGAGTGTCTGGGGTCTAGACGCCTCCGCAACAAAGGCGAGATGAAATGGCCTTACTGAGCCTCCATTAGTGTTAAGCTATAAGAGCTGGCAACATATACAGCCAGCATGCTTTACTGGCTTTAGTTTTCTACTTATTCCTTGTGCTGAATGTTTATAATGCTAAAAGATTGTATGAATTTATCTATCTTTCTATGTCATGCTTAGTGAAGAAAAAGAAAGAAAATAATTTATCTATACATACACATTAAATATGCATATAACATAGGCGGCACGGTGGCACCATGGTTAACTCGTCTGCCTCACAGCAACATTGGGCAATTGTGTGTGGAGCTTCTATTTTTTCTCTGTGCTTGCATGGGTTTCCTCTGGATACACTGTTTTCCTCCCATAGTACAAAAACATGCACAGTTGGCGAACCATTATTATTGGTTAAAAACATTTTCCAATAAACCTTGAGATGATGCTTTTTTTAATGCAATATGCAACACCCCCATTCACTCTCAGAGAAGCCAAGTATTCAAAAGCTAGTGGAGTGGAAGCCGATGTGGCCTTCTGTTTTTGTAGCCCACTAATACAGCATCACCCTACAATATGTTGTGCTCTGAGATGGCGTTCTGCTCACCTCAGAAGTAAAGGGTAGTTATTTGAGTTACTAGCCTTCCTATCATCAGTAAGGAAGTTTCACGCACTGAATATTTCGTTGCGTTGCATTGACATATAGACGCTATAATACCTTAATAGCAAACCCGGCACAAATCAGCAGAAATACTGCAGAACTTAATGGCTTTATGTAGGCACTTAAGCTCTCACTGTTGGAAAAATTCAGCTATGTTGTGACAATCACTAATTAAATAATGTAATTAGGTCATTAATAGACTTTGAAGCTGAAACTCTCCTAGCCAAACATATGTGCTGCTAAATATTCATGCAGTCACGTTATGTTGTGTGCGCAAGTCCAATGATATATAAAATCTGACTGATACCATGTCTCATATAGCACTTTTTTAAAGAGAGTCATCTCCATTTACATGTTGTAACCATTTAAATTTCAAATGACAATATTCAGGAGAGCAGCACTATAATACTGAAGACCACGATCCAGTCCTCATTTCAGCTGAAGTGATATTCAAAAAAAAAACAAAAAAAAAAAAACACCCCAGTGTAGCATAGCAGAGTGCTCTCTGTGTTGAAAAATTCTCTTGTAGCTATGAATTGGCTTTCCGAAACAGAGACGAAACCCCATTGTCCTTTACCTTTGAGGTTGCATGCCATTTCTCAGTAGCTCGCACTTGGGCAGATTAAGGTCAAGTGGTGCGTTTTGTTTCTCCTTTGAGTGGAGAGTGAGAATCTGAAGGCCTGTACAAGAGTTTTCTCATCCATTCCCAGTGCTTCTCTGAAGATGGGGCTTGATAATAGCATGTTGGCGAAGAGCCAGAGCTCTCCTTTAGACTGCACTATGCTTATACGTTTTTCTTCATCTTCTTGTTGATGAATGAGCTCAAGCATGAACTTTATGCAGCACTTTTATGGATTTCTTCCCATTGATCACAAGTCCCTTTTGTTCAGTAAATAACAGCATTTTATTCAAAATAGCTGGTGCTTTATTTTGCTGTTTTAAAATTGAACTATAGTCACTATTCAAGATTTTAAGCTTGAATAAGTTAACTAATTAAACTCACAGGAGTATTTGATAAGCATTTAGGTTATTCGGTTCACTGTAGTTACTGAATTATATGCTTTAATAAGTATAAATAAATAATAAGCCAAAGGTTTAATGGGATGTAATGCATTAGTATATACTACATGGGAGTGGTGCAATCTGTGATCTGAGATCTCAAGGTTTAAAAAAAAATCATTATTCCAAGTGGAAAATCAGACAGCATCATCATCACATTTTAGAATGGAAAAACTAACCATAAAAATCTCAGTCCAATCTCATTTTTCAAATAGAAAAAAGTTTACACTGACCTACGATGCCTACGATCTCCACGATTCAGAAGAAAAAAGCATGGAGCTCCACAAATTATGACCTTGCTAGGGGTATAAAAAGGAGGCAGGGTGCATCCAAGAGATGAAACTTGAAGGAATTCATCAAGATCCCCTACGATAACATTCTACTACACTCTACTGCGATTCTATCACGATTGTCATCAAATGATAATAATTGTGGCAAAATATTTGGACAGTTCCCTCAAGCTCAACATGATTCCACCAAGTTCCCTCAAGATCATCAGGATTCAAT
Source organism: Porochilus rendahli (assembly GCA_039654305.1). Lineage (NCBI taxonomy): Eukaryota > Metazoa > Chordata > Actinopteri > Siluriformes > Plotosidae > Porochilus > Porochilus rendahli. The sequence continues at coordinate 41,095,301 of JBCNYG010000021.1, read as the reverse complement.
CCCATGACCCCCTACACTTATCATGGTTATTTCATATCTTGGAGATCATGGACGTTGTGCTTCCCCAGGGTTAAACAGAGTTAAAGAGACTCCATTAAACAGCTCTGGTTCCTCCTCATACATTTGCTTTGAGCTCATGTGTCTGTCATGATTCATATCTTTTAAAAACAGAAAAACATAGAAACCTAATTTTAGCTAATTTGCTTTCATGTGTATCAGGCTATTTTGTACACAGTGTATGATCTATTTAGCGACATCCACCTTGCCTGAGGTGAATAACTGTAAATATCAAGTGTATAGGTGTGAACTAAATACCATTAGTTATACTGTCACGCATGAATTGATGAAATGGGACCATTTAAGTATTCAGTAAGCCCAGTGAATATGCTAATATTACTTTACTAATTTTCCTACTCTACAATGATGTATTTTAGACTGGGAAATACGGGACCTGCGCCTAATATGCATGTCTCTGGACATTGAAGAAGTTTAATTATTTTACTGTGTTCATGGTGAGTTCTTTCCATGATTGGCTTTGGAATTAATTAATTCATTCATTCATTATCATTCATTCATTCATTCATTCATTAAGTTCTTCTACTTCTTCCAGGGTCGGGTCGGGGGGCAGCAGCCTAAGCTGTGAGGTCCTGACATCCCTCTCCACAGGCACTTCCTCCAGCTCTTCCGGAGGGATGCCAAGGCATTCCCTGAACAGCCGAGAGACATAGTCCCTCCAGCGTGTTCTGGATCGAACCCAGGGTCTCTTTCCGGTCGGACATGCTTGACATGCAAGCCACCTCAACTGGCTCCTCTCAACGAGAAGGTTCTACTCCGGGTTCCTCCTGGATGACAGATCTTCTCACCCTATCTCTAAGGGAGAGTCCTGCCACCCTGCAAAGGAAAATTTCAGCCACTTGTATTTGCGATCTCATTCTTTCGATCACTACCCAAAGCTTGTGACCATAGGTGAGGGTAGGAACGTAAATTGACTGGTAAATTGAGAGCTTTGCCTCCTGGCTCAGCTCCCTCTTCACCACGACGGACTGCTATAAGCTCCGCTTTATAGCAGAGGCTGCACCGATCTGCCTCTCAGTGTCACGCTCCATCCTTCCCTCACTCATTATCAAGACCCCAAGATACTTGAACTCCTCCACTTGGGGCATGACCTCATTCCAGACCCGGAGGGTGCATTCCACCCTTTTCCAGCTGAGAACCATGGCCTCGGACTTGGAGGTGCTGATTCTCATCCCAGTCGTGAATCGCTCCAGCGAAAGCTGAAGGTCCCGGCTCGATGAAGCCAAAAGGACAAAGTCATCTGCAAAAAGCAGAAATGAGACCCTATGGCTATCAAACCAGAAACCCTCAACACCTTGACTTTGCCTAGAAATTGAACCTTTCAACACACTCAGTACGATTTCGAGGAGTTTTTCATCACCCAAGTGCATTCCGAGATCCCAATTGTAGTCATGATAATGTCAAGGCCAAGAGCTGAATTTAAAAGATTGCTGTTCTTTCTATGGGGTAAGGTTCACATACTCTCTCTACCCTGTCAGTATAGTGAAACTAGCCAATCATGAGAAGTCTCTGAAATGGTGTATGCAGAAGTGGGTAGATAGGGCTTCCTTCACATATGCCATACTGCATAGAACAGGGGTGTCCAATCTTATCCGCAAGGGGCCAGTGTGGGTGCAGGTTTTCACTTGAACCAAGCAGTAGCCACACCTTCCACCTGTTGCAATCACTGGTCTCAAAAAAAAATAAAAATAGACAAGATTGTTCATTAGTGTTCCAGTTTTAATGCTGGATGGCAGCCATCTTGGTGAGACCACTTTACTGATGAAAGTTTTACTCAAACAGCATGAAAAGATGGGAAAAAGTAAATAATAACATCCAAGATGTACATTTAATTTAAAATTCATTTACAACGGCTCTGTTTTAAGATCCTAAAGCAAGGTGGTCTCACCAAGATGGCTGCCGCCCAGCTTCCAAATTGAAACACTAACGAACAATGTAGGGTTTTTTTTATTTTCTTTTAGATCAGTGATTGAAACAGGTGGAAAAGGTGTGGCTACTGCTTGGCTGAAGTGAAAACCTACACCCACACCGGCCCATTGTGGCTAAGATTGAACACCCCTGCTGTATGTGAACGAGGCTCTTAATCAATTCGATTTACAAAAGAAGGGTCATAGTTTGATTTTACTGTTAAATAAAGAAAATTCAACTTTCTTCCTATCTTTTAAGCTGAATATTGCTTTTTCTTAAAGGTTAGAATGAATCAGACTTTCCGTCATAACCAGTTCTGAACATTTTGTGAAGGTTGTTGTTAGGCCTAAATATAAAACAGCATTCTCCATTTGCTTCTCTTTTCCTTAGCTGTCTAATTTTTTTGTTGAATCTTTTTGTATGGTCAATTGAACCACAGCTCTCTGCCATTTTAGATCAGGTGTGTGTTTATATGGCAGTAAAGCTGGGTTATTTTCACCTACGCTGACGTCACGTGCACCCCCTTTATTGTGCATTATTGTGTCCTCTATGGTTTAAAGCAGACGTGTTAAACTCATTTAACTGAGGGCCAAATCATTAAATTTCTAGGTTGTTTTGGTATTTTTTCACTTTTCTTTTATTCACTTTCCAATTCTGACAAAGCATTGCAGAGACAAGCTAGCTGGCAGTCTTTCTTTAGCCATGAATGGCTCCACATAGTGGATGAACGATGAATCATGATTCATGGTAACGGTTGAAAAAAAAAATGCACGCTAATTATTTTTCTTTAATTGCTCTCGCAGGCCACATAAAATATGCTGGGTTTTGCCCATGGGTCTTGAGTTTGCCCAACAAAGCAATAAGACATTAGATCACAGAGAGATAACAATAAATTTTTCTTTTTCTTTCAAATTTCAAATTGTCATCAATTTGTACCGTGATTTGTCATCAAACAATATATTCTTAGATGCCTAATAACCAGTAATTATTGCAGAAATAATAATGAGAATAACTTTTTAAAAACTGCTTCAGGTAGTTGGAGATGCATTAACAGGGTTGTGTGTGTGTGTGTGTGTGTGTGTGTGTGTGTGTTTTAGGTCTGATCATTGATGCATTTGGTGAGCTGAGAGATCAGCAAGAACAGGTGAAGGAGGACATGGAGGTAAGTGTGTATACACCACACACACACACACACACACACACACACACACACACACACACACACA
>JBCNYG010000021.1:40889185-40900479 GCA_039654305.1 Porochilus rendahli | reverse complement strand
GTGTGTGTGTGTGTGTGTGTGTGTGTGTGTGTGTGTGTGTGTGTGTGTGTGTGTGTGTGTGTGTGTGTGAGTGTGGACCAAAATACATTTTTAACAAGATTGGGTACATTTTTTGGAAGTGAGGACATTTTGGTTGGTCCTCACTTCTTCGCACGGCTGTTAGACCCAGATAGTCCCAGGATATAATTAGCTTTAAAGTTAAGGCGTGACATTTAGTCATGATGTTTATGGTCATGGTAAGGAGGTAGGGAATGCATTATGTCAATTCGAGTTGTGTATGAGGGTCAGTACTGGTCTGGTAGTAGGGTGGTTGGTAGGCTTACTGATCCCAAGGTCCGGGGTTCAAGCCCCACTATCCCTTGTATCAGTTGTCACTGCTGTCCCCCCAGTGCAGCTAACGGATTTCCAAAGGCCAGCCACGTCTCTCACTGTCTGTGGTGAGGGGCATGCAAAAGAACCATTGCTGACTTTCATGTTGCCATCAGCGTGTTTCTGCCCTGTGATGGCCCAGCACGCTGTCCAGGATGTACTCTGCCCTAGCCTGAGATGCGCACCTGCCTCCCTGCAACCCGATTTAGGATTAAGAGGTTCAGTAAATGATTGAATGAATAAGATGTGTGTGTGTGGGTGTGTACTTATTTTGGCATTCAGTTGTTATGGTTTAGTATAAGGTAGCTAGAGAATGCATTATGCCAGTTAATATCCCCACAAAGATAGAAGTACAGGATTTTGTGTGTGTGTGTGTGTGTGTGTTGTATAGGTGCTGGGAGGACAGGGTCCTGTTCTCAATATCCATCTTGTCAGTGAGAGTAATAATCTGATACATCATTACAGTCCGAGCGTACAGAGAAGCTGAAGTGTGCAGGATGAATGGCTTTTTAACCGCCGCTGTCCTTGAGCCGCCTCAGAGTGGGCGCATATTAAAAAGTTCTCAGGCGGCGAGCAGAATTCATAAATGAGCGCAGCAGCCACGCACAAGGAGTGCGGCGACGCTCTTCTTTCTCTGCCTCTCCTCCAGCCTGTGCTCAATTTCACATTACATCCAGTGTGTTCCTTGTCATCTTTGCCACATTGTCTATTTTGAAAGGCTTTTTCCTTTAGAGTTGCGTCGCTTATCTGGATCTATTGAATAGTGTTTGCCCGCTGCTACCCTGCTCTACTCTGCAGATGCCTATCAGTCCGAGCCATTATTCTCTTTTCCGTTTACAGCTGTCTCTCTGTCCATTTCAGCCTTCAGTCCACTCTTTCTTTTTCTACCACCCCATCTCTCCCCTTGTGCCCCCCTTCTCTTTCTCTCTCTCTCCCTGTGTGTGTGTAATGGTCAGTGCTGATCCGTGTCCAGGCTGCTTAATCCTGTCTGTAAAGTGCTGCTTCACTTCAGATCCTCCTGCTCTTGCTGGCTGAGCGTGTCTTAGCTGAGCAGCTGTGCTGAAAGTAGACTTTAAAGCCAAGGTCTGATACTTTCCATATCCGCGTGACTGCTTGCTCAGTGGGAAGACTTGTTTGAACACCTGTTTGTGTGTTTACTACATGGCAATAACATAGCGGTACTAATAAGGATGTGATGGCGTGTCTTTGAAATGGTACCATCAGAACACTAGGATCTGATATACGATATGCTGTGATCTCGATTTCTTTGTTTACCTTTGTGAACGTTTTAATGGACAAGTGCTCGCGCACAGTTAGCGAAGCTGAATGTTTGCATTCAGCCGGAGTAAAGATGCAGTCGTCGGCCATTGTCTCGGCATATTTAAGTGCATTCGCACACGGTTGCATGCAATCGCTCGCCCTCTCAGACACGGCCCAGCTGAGAAGCTCTGTCCAGCTTTGTGCTTTAGTTGCAGCTTGGATCAATAGCTGCCATGAGGGGGATGCTGGCTATGGCCCAGACAGGGCATCTCTCGCTCCATCTCTCTCTTTCTCTTCCCCCGCTTCGCTCTCTCTCTCTCTCTTTTACTGTGTCTTAAGCACACACACATAGACACACACGCACACCCTGCTAATCAATATTTAATGGACCATAAGTGGGAGCTTTATGTGCAGAGACGGAGAGAGGGCTCATGTGCCAGAGTTTAGCCGAGTAGAGGGAGTGAGACAGCGGCAGCTTTCACTTCCTTTTATTCCCCCGCTCTCTGATTTTGACTCATTGTTTGTTTTGTTATCCGCTGCTATTTTTCACTCCCTCTCAGTCATCTGTCACTTATTACTCTAAAAAAGTCTCATTGTTTTTCACTTTTCAGATTCCGCCTTCATACTACAGCTAATGGTGACCTACATTCTTTTCCTAACAACAAAAAGATGAAGAGAATTTCTGCTAGATATTTTTAAAGAATGTCGAAAGAGACCGTAATACGTCGTGTCGCTGCTGGTGTGAAGTTATGCTGAGTGTGTTACTAGCAGTTCGGCTTCCTGTCTCTCTGCCACTCTCTATGCATGGCTGCCTCTGTTTACCCACGAGTCATTACTCAAGTGCTCCTCTCCACACCACCCAGCTTTCAAAAGCACTCCCGGTTCTCCGTGGAGACACACAAACCTTGAAATGTAGCCGATGTGGCTGATTGTGTGTTGCTGTATGTGCTCTCATCGTGTTCCTAATGTTAAATGGCCCTGTTGCCCTGCTGACCTCTGAAATGTATAGTTTATAATATTCTATTTTTAAATGGTTTGAGGGTTGCATATCCAGTCCAGGGCCACAGTGTATCTGGAGCTTACAAACTTGCATACATACTTGGGAAATATAGAGCAACTGTAAGCATGCATTTGGGCGGTGTGAGGAAACCAGCAGACCTAGATGAAGAATATGCAGTACACTATGAGATGTCTGATTCTCACTTTCATTCACTGAACCACTGAATCCCATTAGGGTCCTGGGAAGGCTGGTTCCTACCAGCCGACATTGGGCGAAGGCGAGCTACTCACACTTAGCCTAATGTGCATGTCTTTGGACTCTGGGAGGAAACCAGAGGAAACCCACACAAGCACTGGGATAACCCCAGAAATGTCCTCACTGAGCCCAGAACTTGGACCCAGGACCTTCTTGCTGTGAGGTGGACGTGCTAACCATTACGCCATTGTACCGCCCATGTCTAACACTGAGTTTTAACACTGAGCTTTCTGTTCACCGCCTTTCACTAGCTGATTTCTACGTTCATCTGTATCACCTGTCTTGTTAGTTTAATTATCCGTTTAACGAGTTCATGTTCCGTGTTGCTTTGCTTAATGAATGTTTGTCTGCCTGAGTTAGACTAGTACATTCTGAATAGATGAATGCTGCCTTATTTTCATAACCCTATCATTATCCCCGTGTGTGTGTGTGTGTGTGTGTGTGTGTTGGGGTTGACATGGGCGTGATGATGAGCTTCCAGGACTGATTACATCATCACACAGAGAACCAATCAGAACACTATCAGTTCTCTAATGTGTGTACTCCCAGCATGCACCTCTGCAGTCTGAGATCCAAATTAAAAACTTTTAAGATTTCAGTGTTTATTTCAGTTAATGTAGAAATATATGACATTTCTACACTACATAAAGTGTAAGTGTGATTCATCATTGCTCAAGCAACAGCAAATCATGTGTGAGTTATAGGTAACAGCCAATTAACATCAAGTCAGCAATGGGGCATGGACATAGGACAGCCATCAAAGACATGTTCCATACATATGGGCCTATATATATCAGTGAGGGGGATTTGGACCGGTGACTGGGTAGCGTAGCACTCGTGGCAATGAATTTATCCTTATAGTCTGACTTACTCATTAGGAAGAACACATAGTGTGGCGTTCTCACTGTTCTCCTCTGCCATTTTGTAAGTAACCACGCAGCGATCTTGAACGCACATCAAAGCATTTACTGAAAATTATTCCCCACCTCATTTCAAGCTCAAGTTCAAGAAGCTTTTTGTCATTTCAACCACATATAGCTGACGCAGTACATAGTAAAACGAAACAACGTTTGTCCAGGTCCATACGCTACATAAACATACAACAAAGATCAAATTGGAGAAAAAAAACAACAACACAGAGCTAGGACAAAGTTTTTGTCCTAGCCACATAAAGAGCAAAGTATGCCACTATGTCACACTATGTATGTGAAGACAATACAATGCCAAAACAGTACAAAAAGAAAAGACAACACACGAATGAGACACTTAACATCGAAAAAGCGTAATGACATAATGACAGGGTTGAGGTAGTGCAATAAATAATAAAAAATGTAAGTTTTGTGTGTGTGTGTTGGGGGTAATGCGCAGTCTGCTATAATAAAATAATTATTTGTAAATGAAAATCATTCGTTTGTAAGCCGGAATGTAAGGAGCAAGATAATGTACAGTGAGTCGATAATTATGACAAGATAAACCCCCTCACAGTGATACAAGATCATCCCCCCAAAACAGGGTTGCAATCACCATCAGAATTTATTCCATGATAATGACTTCTCACTGTACATTATCCCTTAATTAACAAATAAATTATAGAAAGTTTAGTTGACTATAAGCTAGCTAATCACTTAGCATTTGTGGATGGCAAAATAACATGGGAACATACTTGTTCTAAAAGGTAAAGTACATGTGTGTGTGTGTGTGTGTGTGTGTGTGTGTGTGTGTGTGTGTGTGTGTGTGTGTGTGTGTCTTTCTGATTAAACCAAAATTAAAAAAATATACAAAGAGTAAAGGACAACTTTCAAATGTAAATGAAAGTCAATCAGCCCTAAGTGAAAGTGGAAGTCTCAGTAGGTGGGAGAAAAACACTACACTGGTTCTAAGGGCTGAGAGACCTGGTGGAAAAAACCCCCCACAAAAACTCTTGATCTTCTAAATGATGTTCCATTTCTCAGCATGACACAGGTCTCTGGTTGTCTCTTTCCTGCTTTCTAAGCTCTCACAACTGTCACCTAACCTCTGCACCAAGTACTATCACGGTATAATGATGTACTTTTGATGGCAAAACGATTAAGTGTGTGTATCTGCGTCTGCAAGTCTGGAACCACCGCTTTCATGTGCCCGCACAGCTCATGTTTGGCAATACTGAGAACAGCGTCAGGCCTAGAGAAGGACCCGCATCCCCTCCCTGCCCTCATTTAGACATCAGATAACATCTCCGTATTTCTAGCATCCCCTATTTCAACTCTGGCGCACTTCTGCTGTGAGGACTGAGAATCAGCCGTCCGTGATGGCCGCTGTCGCTGTCAGTGAGCAGACAAACTGACCCCAACTTGATCTGTCCTTTTATGTCGTCTCATTTTATTCCTGTGTCTCTATAAAGGCTCTAATGTGAAGGACGAGACTGAGCAGAATGTTTTTTTGTTGTTGTTGTTGTTGTTGTTGTTTTTTTTTTAGCCTGAAGGAGAAGCATTAGAGAGTATCCACTGCTGCATGTCCTCTTCTGGAAGAGTGCACAGGGGAATCTTTTTCTCCCGTCACATTCTCCTCTCTCAAAATGCAGACCTCCCGGCTGACGATGACTCACGGCGCAGCCCTCCTTATTGTTCGCTCTTCCCTTTATTTATTAACACCCGGCGTGCTCGCTTCCCGCTCTCTGAATATGCAATGAGCGCCGAGGGTTCAGTGGTCCCAGCTCATTTTAATAATCTTGAATATTGTGCGTAGGAGAAACTGGCAGCCAAGACTGGAAAGATGCCCCCTTCTCTGCCGGCTGCCCGCCTTCCTGCTCAAGCTAAAGAACGCTCCTGAAAGACAACATGGCCACTCCATTTGCATTCAAATGCAGACGCCAGAGCCTTTTGTTTCTCTCTTTTAGAGTCTGTCTCATGTCTGCTTTAGGGAAAGGCCGGTGTAATGAACAAGCTTTGAGTGTGTGTATGTGTGTGTGGGTGTGTGTGTCTGAACATAATACATATTGCGAGTATGATTTATAGTTAATTTTGCACACATTCAAAAATGAAGCGAGCCTCAATTGATGTAGATAAAGTGCTGTTTTCTCAGTAGCGTTCACAAAAAATAGAGATTACTGAGAACGAAAAAGGGGACGTGAAATCTTTTAAAAAGGCTTTTAAACAACCATTAACTGTATAGAGTGTTTTGTTCATACTAATGACATATCCCAGACTCATATCCCATATTCACACCAGCAAGCAGTGACCTTATCCTATTTGGCTAGATCTCAGCCGACACTGGGTGAAGGTGGGGTACACCCTGAACACCCCGCCAGGCTATTGCTGGGCCAACACAAACATAACCATTCACACTGACACTTAGGGCAATTTGGATAGCCAGTAAGCCTAATGTACAGATCTTTGGACTGTGGGAGGAAACCGGAGTACTCGGATAAATGTTTGTGGAGCAAACGCCAAAATGAAAGCTTGACAGAACATCAGAAGATGGATGTCTGTAAGCAGATTCTTAAATGTACAAGAAATGTGATATAAATTGAAGCAGAAATTAACTCATGAAAGGAAAGATGGTATAGAGCAAACCCAGACCCGGGCACTTATCCGTAGTGACATTTATCGTGGGCTTCACTTTTAGGCGGTGACTAAATCAAAATAATATTTATGACATTTCATCACCAATACAGTCCATATCCTGTGCACAATGACTGTGAAACCAGTAGAGCAGGAGCGGATTTGCAGTAAAGTTATTGTTTGCTTGCATTCAGTGAGACATACCTGGAAAACTGGGCAGTGGTTGCTCAGTAGTTAAGGCTTCACGCTCACTGATGGGACGGTTGGGGGTTCAAGCCCCAGGACCACCAATCTACCCTGTTGGGCACTTGAGCAAAGCCATTAATCATTAATTGCTCAGCTGTATAAATGTGATAAAATAAAATGTAAGTTGCTCTGGATAAGGGCATCTGTTGTATGCCATAAATGTTAAACTTTTTCTGTTTCTGTGTCCACATTGCTTTTAAAGAAGTAAAACACCAATATTTTACTGACCAGAGAGGCAACTCAGAATGCTATACTACGTTGGTGCTTGCTGGGTGCTAATTTTGTTCCCCGGTTAGCTATTATGGTGAGCTATTTTTTATGCTTTCTCATCCTAGTACTCAGAAATAAATATGTCTAAGCTGGTAAATCAGTGCAGCAGGGAAACAATATTCAAAATCTCTTTTGCACAAAGCATCGTACAGTCATGCAGTAAGAAGCATCTCCAGCCCAATACTTCAATCTTGTGCTGGGGTCACTGTCCTTGTAGGGTTCTGAATATTTTCTCCCATGTCTGAATGGGTTTCCTCTGGGTTCGCTGGTTTTCTTCCACCTCACTAAATCATACCAGTAGGTGGATCTGATAAATGAAATGTTACTGGGAATAAGTGTAAATGAAGCCCTACCATGAACTGGTGTTCAGTTGTGGGTGCATTCCCATCTCATACTTGGTGTTCTTGGGATAGGTTCTGGATTACCCATGATTCTGACCAGGATAAAGTGGTTACTGTAGATGAATGAATGCTGACCTGATTTTATATATAGAAGCTATTTTGTGGCAAACATGCCTCTAGCATAAGGATAAAATGATGTTTTTCTTACTTCTATAAAAACTATTTCCTTCTTTCGGTTTTATGGATGTTCACCCTGTTACAATGTTGGCAGGCTGCTTCACTGCCAACTTAATAAATCTAACTGAATGACTCGTGAATCAGACAGTCGATATGTCAAAACAGTAATAAAATGTCTAACAGAGCAGTTCAAATATCATACTTGTATCATTTACTTCCATCACAGAGATGAGGAATTAGCCAGTATAATCAATGTGCTAGAGGGTCACGTATGATAAAGAACCCGAAAAAATGTATTAGATAAAAGAAAAAAACCTTTCTTATAAAATATGTTTTATCAACTAGCTGATTATTTATATCGCTAAAACACTGACACAAAAATCTAAGAGAAAGTAAATCGGAAATGTCACACAACTGCAGCAGCTTGTATGGAGGCTATGTTTAACCGTTCGTTTGTAAGATTGTTAGCAGGATTACACAGAAAGGTTATGTGCGAATTTTGAATAAATTTCTTGCATCGGATCGGCATTGGATACGACAGACTCTGGAAATGATCCAGTTTAAATTCTGTTTCCGGGAATTTGCAAAGAATCCTTTAACATTGTGAGATGTGTGATTTTTGCCTTTTTGTTTAATATAAAGGCGTTGCTAAGCTTGGCAGAGGTTTGTGCTCTCCTGGTGCTCTTGTTTCTATATAAAATTGTATACTTAGGGAAGTTTTATGACAATTTTTGTCACAAACACAAACAAATGCCTTGTTTTTGCTTACTCACTGCGAAAGTGAAGCCAACTTTGGTTTGGCTTATGTACATACACTTATTATCATAGCAGACATTATTCACAAGTTCTGTATCATTATTTTCTTTGTTTATTCCTTTTGCCATCGGTGGTTCAGTAGAAATGAGCATTGTTGGTGTTTTTTAGGCTTGAGTCCTGTAGGCTGATCTCGGTCATGAGGGAAGATCACGGCTGTCTCTCTCTCTCTCTCTCTGCCCCTCTCGCTCTCTCTCTTTCTCTGTTTCTCTGAGTATGTCTTTGCTGCAGCGCTGTATCTCTGGTTCATTAACACTGACCTCTGGTGTGCTGAATATGGACAGCTGTTTGAAAGGTCCTGTGTGGATTGAAACAGTTGCAGCAATGTAGCATTTTTCTATAATAAATTTTCCTCACTGTATTTGTTGTAAAATCACTAAATTCTTCATCTGTGTATGAAACTTTATTTAATTATTTATTGATTTATTTATTAATCTAGAATTACATTTAGAGAGTAGGTGTCTGTGGTTGGGTTGCAAGGGAATTGTTTCCAGCACCTTCAGATGGCGCAACCAAAAACATCTTTCTCTCTTTCTTTTTTTCTTTCTCTTCTCTTTCTCTCTCTCTCTCTTTCTTTTTTTTTGTTTTTTGTAGTTTGATGCTTTTCCGTATTCTCGCCCAGTCGCTATTTTGGTAGTTGTATTATTAAACACATTATTATGAGGGTGACACAGTGGTTAGCATGTCCATTTCACGGCAAGAAGGTCCTGGGGTCCTAGGCTCTGTGAGGGTGTTTTCGTGTGGAGTTTGCAGATTCTTCCTATGCTTGCGTGGGTTTTCTCTGGGTACTCCGGTTTCCTCCAACAGTCCAAAGATATGCACAGTAGGCTAATTGGCGGTTCCGTATTGCCTATAGGTTTGAATGTGAATATGAGTGGCTGTATGTATGTTGCCCTGCGATGGACTGGCGAGCTGTTCAGGGCGTTGCCCGCCTTTACCAGAGTCAGCCGAGTTAGGCTCCATCCTCCCTGCAACACTAGTATAATATAAAGTGGTTCAGCAAATGAATGAATGGACATTATGATGAAGTACACAGTTATATATTAGCTGTTGGTGTGCTTTTTTTTTCTCAGGTCATTGGCTGAGAGTAAAAACTTCAGTGTTTCCTGTACTGAAGTTGCGTTTTTATTTGTCGCTCATAAATAGCAGTATTTTTGAACAATTCTTGTCACAGATTGAATCTCTTCAACCCTCATACCAATTCTGCAATGCGTTAACTTTACTCACAGCAGCCTCGTGTACTACATTATCACTCAACGACAAAAAAATCTTTATGACTGATCGATGTATTATGAAAAATGCATCCAAGTTCTGGTGTGAATGCACCGAATCAGGCTGTAAAAACATTACAGGACATTCTAGTTGGTTTCATTCCATGTTACACCTTTGTATCTATTCATTCCACCGGAACACTGGGTGTGAGGCAGGAATACACACTGAGGTGGGATGCCAGACCAACAGGATACACACTTGGGGGAAAGCTAGCATTGCTAATTCACCTATCAACATGTTATTGGGAGCTGAGAGAAAACCAGAAAACTCAGAAGAAACCCAGACCCCATACCGAAAGTAATGTCAGCTAAGGATTGAGCGAAGGACCCTGGAGCCGGGAGGTGGTGATTTTACCTGCTGTGCACCTTGCTGCCATCATTTCCTTTGCGCATGCTCTGAATGAGACTCTCAGCAGGTGGTAAGCCAGGGTTTTAGTCCAAGGTGGGTTTAAATGGGTTAAGAAAGTACAAAAGCAGAGGATTTTTAACATTATACAACCTGTTACACCTCACATCATTGCAAGCGCATTCATTTCTGTTCACTAAAATAGCAACCGAGAGCAATCAATTACATTAACGTTATATCAGCAGATTACACTAAAATAGAGCCCTTTGCTTCTGCTTTTCTCCACGCACACACACACACACACACACACACACACACACACACACACACACACACACACACGCACACACACACTCACACACACACACACACTCTCTCTCATTCTTGGTGTGTTGCTCTCACTCCTTTACTGGGGGATTTGACTCTAACTGGGCTTGGCGCCCGTAATGAAATGAAATCTATTTAAAGCCAAAAGCGAAGCAAGTTTTAATTTCCTTTTCCAGGCTTAACCTTTTTGGCTGCACAGCATTTCACATCCACTTAATAACTTTTACTTCCCCTTTTTCCTCCATCGCTCATTCCGTCCTTCACTCTTTTCCTCTTCTCTCAGTGCTGCTGAAGATCTTCTGTGAAGAGGGTAAGGATTCACCTTTTAAATCCGTGCACTTATCTCTATATTACCAACACAAATGCTCTTGCATGGGCAAGGCAAAAGCCCTGATAAGCTGTCAGTTACGGTCAAGGGGGCGGGCCTGTTGTACCTGACACTAGCCGTTTTTTTTTTTATTAATTGAGTTGGTGGTTTGACCTTGATGCTTGTCATTCCCAGTGAAGTCACATGGTGTCCATGCCTGGCTTTTTAGGCAAAAGAGCTGTGACCTTGATGCCGGTTGTTTCTAGTTAAAGAGTTGTGGTCATGCACACCTATCATTCTCAATGAAGGAGGCGTGGCTTCTGTGGCAGTCCAGTAAAATGGGCATGACCTTTGTGCTTGTTATTTTCAGTGAAGGAGTTTATTCTGTGGCAGTCTAGTAAAATGGGTGTGGCCTATGTGCTTACTGTTCTCAGTAAAAAAATTGTGCCCTCCAACAAAAACTCAGTTCAATTCCAATCCCAGGTGTGGCTTAGCCAAATAAATGATATTCAAATAAAGAGGTGTAATGTGTGCGCCTCTGATTTCTGTGGAAGGGCGTTTGGCTTATGCAGGAAGTGGGGACTCTCTCTCTAAAGCTTACACCTCAATGTAATTAAATCGATCACATCAAACAGTTTTCACAGTATTGTGTGACTCAGTATTGCAATTATGCATTCATTCATTCATTGTCTGAAGCGCTTATTCCTAATTAGGGTCGCGGGGAGGCTGGCGCCCATCTCAGCCGACTCTGGGCGAGGGCAGGGTACACCCTG